>JAXQQM020079622.1:0-15738 GCA_034641835.2 Pinus albicaulis | reverse complement strand
GCCTTGCATTGAATTCAGTCTTGGAAACATGTCATTGCACATTAAGGCACCCAAACAAGAGACGAGTTGACAATGAAGACCTTATTGAATATATTGTTGGAAAAACTTCTAGTAAACTTGTTGTGAAGACCTTGAGGACATTTTTGGAGCAACATTGTTGAAGCTGATGGTATAGCATTGTTGGAGACGATCTTGAAGGGCCTTGAAGTGAAGCTTTTGGAGCAACTATTGAAAAATCCTTAGAGAATTTAAGTGAGGCACTTTCTATCTTCCATCACCTTTTTCCTTTCAATATCCTTTAAACGATTTTGTTGATATTTAATGTTTGAAATCATGTTATAATTCCTTGATTATATGTGTTTGGGGACTAGAATAATTTCACACTAAACCATGCAAACTTAAAAGTAACTTAACAAATCCATAAAGTAATAATAATCATAATTCCTAATTTCCTATTGTATGATATGATGCAAATTATTCAAACATGAAGCAATGAAGACATGCAATGTCTGAATTTCAAGATTGATGAACCAATACAAGAAGTTAGAAACTACAACTTTGATTCAATACTCTTTGTCCTAACTCCAGGAAGGAATCTAGTTTGTAGTACAAAACATGCTTCGTGTATTATCAATTCTTAATTGACAACGACTAAAGGTCATCTACCCCATCAATTCCTTCCCATTTTTTGTTTTTATGTTATATTCCTTATAAAAGTGTCAAATTTCTCTCAAAGTAAGCAACCATTGAATAAAATAAAAAATAGTTGAGATATGATTGAGAAATGGTCATTTATTTCTTAAAAGGATCTTCACAATTTCTTTGGTTGTTTTTCATCTCAAGAAACAAGAAATGACCTAAGAAACTATCGTGTTGTAATATAAGAAACAACACGGTGCAATGGCCATTTTCAAAGCCAAATGATGTCCATTGAGGACATGGCCTTTATTTGGTTCCTGTTTCATAGGAGTTTCGAGTAGAAATGGAACTTTTTTGTACCATTTCCAGTAGTAAAAAGGGAAAACCTTCTTTTTCCATGGGAAATAATTTACCTTTCCTTTTTCAAGATAATCTAAATAAAAAAAAATATGAACTATATTGCACACATTCTTGGATAATGTGAAAGTGGAAAAGGAATACCCTACACAAGTGATGCACACATGTACATTTGAACACTAATAGATTTTTGTAGTTGAAATGCAATGCTTGTTTTCATTTAAATGTAGGGTTTTTAAAGCGAGGAGAAATAATGGCTGCCAATTTAATAAGCGTTTATTTGGGAAAATTTTAAATCTTGTATTGGGTGATGAAGATAATAGAGGGTATTGAATCTTGATTCTTGACATTGTGTTTAACTTGAATAACTCAAATGATTATAAATATCGGTGGATGAGTTCTTTTTTTCAAGTATGTCACTCAAAACTCTTATGTCAAAGCATTGTATGATGGCTAGCATTTGCTTGTTTCCCTTTCTTCAATTCAATGTAAAAAGTATATTAATATATTGGAGCACGAATGATAACTACAATTGTTTTCTCTGCAGTATATCCAGCCCCAAGATTATGAAAAGTTTTCTCAAGTGGAGCTATTTGGTTAGGCTGTAGGGTCAACCCTCTATAGGAGGAAGGGCCTGCAGTAAGAACTTACCATTTTTCAAGAGCTGAGGGCGAATGCTGTTCTGCAAGAGCTGAGGGCGAATGCTGTTCTGCAAGAGCTGAGGGCGAATGTAGGGCGAATGTTGTTCTGCAAGAGCTCAGGGCGAATGCTGAGGGTGAATGCTGTTCTGCAAGAGCTCAGGGCGAATGATGAGGGAGAATGCTGAGGGCGAATTCTGTTATGCAAGAGCGGAGGGCGAATGCGCGCGTGATATTAGACGTTAATGTAGCACACATGTACATTTGAACACTAATAGATTTTTGTAGTTGAAATGCAATGCTTGTTTTCATTTAAATGTAGGGTTTTTAAAGCAGGGAGAAATAATGGCTGCCGAATTAATAAGCGTTTCTTTGGGAAAAATTTAAATCTTGTATTGGGTGATGAAGATAATAGAGGGTATTTAATCTTGATTCTTGACATCTAGAGAGAACCCTGTAGCCTAACACAATCCAATGGAATTGACCAAAAAAACCCAAATAGAGTCAACCCTACTATAGGAGGAAGGGCCTGCAGTAAGAACTTACCATTTTGCAAGAGCTGAGGGCAAATGCTGTTCTGCAAGAGCTGAGGGCGAACGCTGAGGGCGAATGATGAGCAAAAATGCTATTCTGCAAGAGCTGAGGGCGAATGTTGTTCTGCAAGAGCGGAGGGCGAATGCGCGCGTGATATCAGACGTTAATGTAGCTATTGCGATGGATACGAAACAATAAAATCATTTTTATGTAGCGCGCATATAAGTTTCGTATTTGTATTTAGCGCGCATATAAGTGTCGTTATACCGACGGTGGAAAAGGCGTCGCTATTGCGATGAAGGCCTCCAAACGTCGCAATTACGACACTTAGACATTGTGTCACACTTGCGATGTTTAGAGGTAGTCGTCGCAATAGCGACGCGTTGGGCCATAGTGTCGCAATTGCGACGTCTTCCTCCAAACGTCGCAATTGTGACACTTTTCTAAGTGTCGGTATTGCGACACTTTTCTATAAACATCGGTATAGTGACGGTTTCGGGCGGGATGGAAAAAATTTGGGGAAAATTCTCCGACATTTGGTCAAAAGCGTCAAAACCAAGTGTCGAATTTCTGCCAAATGTAGTAGTGGTCCCACTCATCTATTCAAAAATGTTTTTGATTTAGTCAACCTTGACTTCATATTCATGAATTGTCTCTTTTCACACCCAAAGTATCTTCATTTTGACTAGCTAGATTTCATTCACACTAGCTATCTTTATTTCTCGATCCACTCCTCATATATTAATGCTATTGACTTGGTCAAACTTGACCTTGTCCACATAATTTAGACTTTTTTCACACATGGGGATTCTTGATCTCGAGTTTATTAACATGATCCCCTTTCACATTAAGATGGATTTTGTGCCTACTTAAGCAACTTATGGGCCTCCTTACCCATTTATTCATCTAACTAGATATTAAGAGGAAAATTAATAGTCCTATTAGTTGCATGCTAATTTAGGACATATTAGCTTCCTCCCTCCCAAATGTTGCTTTTCCTCAAGCAACCGGAAGGGTGCCGTAAAATCTCCCTCCTCCTCTTGGGGCCTCCAAATCCAATAGTCTCCACCATTGCTTTGGATATTGTGCAACAATTACGCTCTCCCAATGGTTCCTCCCAAGTGTGTAAGTTGGCCTTTGGTGGATAAACCAAGTGGCTCTCATCATGAAAGAATAGAAGGTCTATATGGAAACCTTATTTATTTGATCAATGGCCTTCTCAAGATAGAAGTGATGACAATCATGGGGAACTTCATTACAAATGAAAGACTCTCATCTCCATCTTATAATCCAAATGAAATGAATCACCTCCCAAACCCTTGGTAGTTCATAGAAAAGCTCCTCCCAAATTCTCATGAGAGGTATGTCCCAAGTGTTCCAAACAATCATATGGTCCACCTCATAAAGAAACAAGTGATCTACTATAGTGGCCATATCATCTCCCATGCTTCCCTTGAAACATGTAGTGAAAAAAAGTGTGGGAAATTTCTTTCCCCAACGAGCACATCCAACCAATGTGTCTCTCTCCTCCAATCATGTTACCAACAAAGATAAGAACATTTTCAAGATATGGAATCATAATTAAAGTCATGCTAGCTGCCATATGTAGTAAAGGAGAAGGAAAATGGTCCCTCATGTGAAACCAGTGCGACTGTGCTCCTAACTCCAGCATAGAGTGTGATATAAAAAGTGCTCTTCCCACCACTTGTGCTCGCCCAATTCTTCTTTACATGTTTGGAGAAGGTGTATGATGGTTGGTGTTAATGAAGCACACCATTAAGGATACAACATCTCCCTAAAATATTTTAGGAATGGTCAACATATCCATTTCTCATGGCCCCAAGTAGCCCAAGGTAGGCCCATAAGAAAAGTTACCCCTCTCGAGCAAAGCCCTATAAATGAGTGCTAAAAAATACAAGCATATAGTAAATTAAATCATGATGTTCGGAAATACAAATCTTACCCTATACTTGTTTCAAATCAATGAGGTAGTTCATGGATGAGCTCCCTCTCACACTCGATGAATAAGGATGTGGTAAGATAACTCTTCCCAAGAGCTATGTTCCTCCTCAACCAAAGCAAATGATATATTCACTTCCCCGATATAGAGAGTGCATCTCCCTTTTTATTTTTTCCCACATGTATCCATCTAAAGATAGTACGTTATATTCTAATGAAACCAATGTGTTTAGAAAGAAAGATCTCATAGGTTGCAATAAGTAGTTCCTCCTGCTTGGAGACTCTAGTCAAATAGATTTGATCATAAGAATAAATGACTCCTTCAACCACTTTATACCTCATATCCATCACTTTCCCATCAAGAACCTTACATGTGAAGAGGTTCTTGGAATATTCCATAAAGAGTTGGGCCTCCCAATATGGATCTAGGCTTCCCAACAATGACAACGTTGGGAGAAATCTGAAATGAAGCTTTTGTCATAACATGGCTCTCCTCTTTGACATGCTTGATGCCAAAGTCACATGTTGGAGTACTATCAACTCTCTTTTGTTGCCTCTCTTGCATCTGATCTTGCTCAAGACAAGATTGAAGTAGATGGAAGTCAAACTACCCTTGAAAAGTTTTTTCCTTCCAAAAATTCCTTAATTTGGCCCATGCATGCAAGAATGTTGATATTCTCTTGTCATGTTCGTAAAATATTCTTTGTGTGTGAGAATATCATCGGCTACCCTAAAGATATGGAGTGGCCATTTGACATCATATTCATGTCATCATAGACTTCCCTCGAATCCTCTCTTTCCAATGCAAATAGTTGAGTGGGAGATAGCAATGTCCATTTCATAAAATTGCTTACCTCTCCATTGATCCCATCAAAGATTCTCTACGTTGTGCTAGCTTCTCCCAAGGCTCCTTCCTTAGCCAAGTATGTCAATGTTGCTCCAAGTTGAGAGAACACTTTATTCTTCTTCCAATCGTGGGCTCCCCTGTGGAATGCCTCCATGCAAAGAAACATCAAGGCATAGAGCAAAGATGTACATGTGTGTGGACTGTGTTTGTCCTCTCCTTCATCGCACAAATCCTCCCCGCCTCCTTTGTGCATCAAACTTCTGAAATAGAGAAGAGTGTGTGCTTCTCATCATATGATTCTTGTCCTCCTCTTTATCTCCTTCTATCTTCAAGATCTCACCATTTTCTAATGATGGCACATGCTACACATGTATTGTGCCATGGTCTCCATACGTGATACTCTTTTCTAACTCCTTGCAAGAGTGCAAGAGTTTCTATCCTTGGAGTAAGTGCTCCAAATTCCTCTTCATGAGGTACTCGGATGTGCTCTTGATATGATCTGCGATTTTATCTCCAACATTCTCTTCCTCCTCATCATTAGTTGAAAATGCCTCATCAACAATAAGAGACCTTAGATCTTGGTATTCCTTTGAAGGAGGAATCTCCATGTCTTTCTCTTGAGAAGAAAGCTCATCATGCAATGGGGACTTTGCCCTTGGCAAGGTATACAAGTTTTCATCCTCTTCAATGGTTTTCTGAAATGGAATTGGATTTATAGATCCTTCCAACTAATGCAAAGGTTTTGTTTGTTTTGGTTTGATAAGCTCCATAGAATGTGTTTCATAAAATTTTCATCAAACCTTTCCACTACTATTCTAATGAACCTTGCATAAGTAGATGTATTTGAATTTTTTTAAGGAAAAAGATTCAAACAACAACCAAACATAAGCCTTACCTTCAAAATGTAGCGCTTTGCTACTTTAATGTCTTCATCTTCGTAAACTTGATGTTGCTTCACATAGGTGTTTAGCTCCTCCACCCAAACCCTAGTCGGACATTTGGGTGAGCCATCAAAAGTAGATAGGAAGAAACTACCCACACCATGCTACTTGATCCTTGTGCTTCTTTCCTCCTTGATCTTGCAAAACCATTGGAAGTTCAAGTGATCTTTGAACCTCTTGGATTGAGATTCATAAGCTTGCAAATACTCACCAAGAGTCTCCTTCTTTGGCACATTTCCTTCCTCCATCTCATTTGTCATGAACATATGGATAGTAGAGTGTTTTAAATCTGATGGTGTGACTGAATAATCACACCCATAATATGAGGAATTAGAGCTTTCCTCATGTCCAAATCTTGTTGAGGGATCTCCATGTTTTTCCCTCCTCATTTCTTTGATGTCTTTACGATGCCATGCAAAGTGTGTGGAAGAATTTTTTGAGAACTTCTTCCCTCAAAAAAAATAAGGGTTTTCCTTGATCCCTTTTCTAGATCCTCTCCTTCCCACTCCATAATGGTTTAAGTACACAAAGCTGGAGCCAATATTAGAGCCTCCGATACCACTCGTAATAGTCCCAAATGGGAAAACTCAACAATACATGTACGATAAAATGAAATTTTCAAAAATATAAGGATCAAAAAAAATTTCAGCCCATGGATCCATTAGATTTGAAATTATTACAACCAAATCCAAGAGTAAATCGAAACAAATCACTTTTTCCTAGTTAAACAAACCTCCTATGGCCAAAAAGCAGCTCAAAAACACACCAAACCCCAAGTCTACTCCAACACATAAATATCGCATAAAGTGACAGAGCACATTTTATTGAGGGCTATATCTCATAAATATAGAGATATAATAGATATGATGATTTATTAATCAATAGAGCACAAAAACATAGATCTAGTCTCTTTTTACATAGATCCAAGATGACCCGTGCAAGGGTTTCTTGACAATCGGGATATACATGAAGTATTTGTTGTAGATATATGGCTGAAGCATGTTGTATGGCCGAAGCTCTACAAAAAATTGGATGATCATGCAAATAAATGGTTGTAGCTCCTTCTACTAGCTTGTTTGGGAAAAAGGTTGATCCTCCTCCCCGGGAAACTAGCTCATAAAACAAGGGATTAAACCCCTCCATCTGCAATACCTTAAGAAATAACATAGTTTCTGCAAGGTAATATGCTATTTCTGAAGGTGACTACTTGGCCTAACACCATATAGTGGAAAATGTAGCACAAGATGCTCCTCCGAGATACCTTAAAAAAGTTCTCCAAGAAGAAGTGGGGAATTCCCGCATGAGAAAAACCCTTGCACTAAACAAGTGCAAATTTTTTATCTAAATAGCCAAAGGATGAAATAAGTCTAAGTATACCACACACAAAATATAATCTTCAATCATGCCCCATATGGCTGCCATTCCCTCCATTATATAGTTGATGAGCTTCTCACCAAGGGTCCCACCCAATTATGAGGTTGCTTCCATGCAAAGGCTCCTCCACCAAAATTACATTGTCTCCACTAGTCCCACTCATCTATTCACATCGTTGTTTGATTTAGTCAACCTTGACTTGATCTTCATGCATTGTCTCTTTTCACACCCAAGGTATCTTCATTTTGACTAGCTAGATTGATCTTCATTCGTACTAAGTCTGTCTTTATTTATGATCCACTCCTCATATATTAATGTTGTTGACTTGGTCATGTTAGCGCTCGAATCCGCGCACAGGGCTTAAAGAGGCGAGGCTCGAGGCAACATCAAACCAACCTTAGCCTCGTAGCTAGCCCCTACGAGGACGGGAGAGGGGCTCTCTCCGGGTCTATCTCGACGGAAAATTTTCAATGGGGGCCGAGATGACCGATAAGGAAAACTAATCTTAGGCTAGTAAATTGATAAAAAAGGGTTTTTAATAAATGATGGGGTTTTTACTGAGCTGTGTGGGGCAAAGACTAAAGCAAGAGCGAGAGATCAAATGAAAAAACACACATTACCTCCTCGAGGCAAGGTAAGCATGAAGCTTAACAATCAAATTGGAATTTAAACGGAGTGAAAGACTAGCACGGAGTTGACAAGGGCATAGAAGATGAATCCTTGTCCAACGAGAGGAAAACATTGAATAGGAACACTTCCTCAAGACAGACAGCAAATAAATTGAATTCTGCCTTCCTCACTTAAAAGTATTCATTTAGAAATGGCGATTGATGAACTGTGAAACATAACGATAACATATGAAAACAAAGAAGAAACATTTGTCAAATTTCATGCCACGGGGAATCTCGAGAAACCGAAAGTCAGTATCTCTCCATTAAAATCTCTGTCTAAGACTCGTACAAATAAACTCTAATTCTCTCCTACACTAGCTCTCGAATCCTCTCCCCACTCTTCTACAAATGATTTTACATAAATAGGACCAAGAACTCGACCCAAAACAGGGGATCTGTTTTATTATCATTAACAAATAAAACTAGAAACCAATCAGCTCTCCCGAAGATAGAATAGCGCTCCTTCTTCCACTCGAATCGTTGATGACTTTGATGAATAGGCAAAATCAGGGGCTGAACTTTCTGAACTCGTAATTTGAAAACCCAAAATAGACCAAGCAATTCGATCTCCTTGCCGGAATAGTGGTCTATGTAGCTTTCGACATTTATTCACTCCCATTACCATTATACCATCCTCCCAAAATATCATGACAAGTGTCTCGCCGAGGGCACGTTTCCATGCTCGCCACAGATATGTTCCTGGGAAATGCGTTGGCCCTTCGAATTAGGAAATGCGGAGTTATAAATAGGAAATTTAACCCTATTCTTCTCATTGTGTTCGGTAATCTACGTTTTAATTTGGGTTTTTACTTTAATTCTATCCTTGACTTTTCACCGTGGCAATAAAAAACTAAATGGGAACTGAATTTTAATATAATTGACAAAGATTCCGTTGGAGTCACCAAAGAAAGGCTTCGACTAATGTCGCCTCGCCTCTTTGCCATGTGTCTAGATCTCCCAAGTGTTTCTCGGGCATAGTTGACAACTCTAGTTCAAATGTAAAGCCGAATATTTCATATGCATACCGTAAGAAATCCAAGACACCTCCAACCTCATCTTTGATCCGAGATTCCTTGCAAAAAGATATGTGCATCATCCCTGTTGAAATCGTCGAACACGAGTCAGCCCAGTCAAGGCACCACTAAGTTCGTTGCGATGCAAAACCCCCAAAATCAGCCAAGCGCAATGGTAATTCTCTATATGATCGCACTCTATGTTCAAACATCAAACAAGGTATCCCTGGACAAATTCATAGGTTTAAGACCAAATTCCTGTTTCTCAACCTCAAACACAAACATGTTTTCTTTGTAATTAGCCGCATGCCCCCGATTTTTTCCCAGCAGTTGCATATTGAACATGTTTGGAGTTATCACCTCGTGGTAACCCCTCTTCCCCGTATTCATTGCGTATAAATTTCATCAATGTATTGTAGATTCTTGTACCATGAGGTAAAAGAAGCAACTACCAGGGCTAAGTGGATGAAAAAAAGAAAAGTTCTTGATTCGAAATCCCCACAATCTCGTGATCACGTTTCTTAGCTTCTTCTAACTCGTGTAAGATTTTCTTTCAACTTTTTGGAATCTGGGTATGAAATCCCATAGACCCTTTGTAGACTTTCACGATCCGATTTGCCTCTCCAAATGAAGATGTCGAAGCCTTGAGACAAGCAAAAGCTTTCACATGAGACGTATTGGGGATGTGTGGCCCACGACAAAGATCTACCGATTGGTCCACATCTCGCACACTCGTTATTTTTTTATCCTCAGGGCAGTTCCTTTATAATTTCAACCTTGAAAGGATTCTCGACGAACATTTCAAGAGCCCTCGTTGCTCTTGATACCTCTATTCGTTCAAAAGGTTGTTTTTCCATAGCAGACTTTTGTAGCTTGGGCATGAATCTTTTTGAACTCATCATCGTTTAAGGTAACATCGCCGTAGAAGGCATCGTAATAAAATCCCTCTCCTCGAGTTGTACAGGGGGTCCAATACAAAGTTTGCGACCATACTCTATTTCAAGAGACTCCCCAAGGATGTGAGCACTAGAATGCCAAAATGTATCACGTCCTTCATTGGTGTCAAATGTGAACAATTTCAATTGACAATCGCCCTCTAGAGGCCTCGACGAGTCCCAAAGAGTACCATTCACCTCTCGCATAACAAGTGTATCTTTGCAACACCTCCGAATTATCGCGAATTACCTACCATATATGCACCGGTGAGAACACCGCCCTAGGTGACACACAATATCCTCGGGTGCTGTTGTTACGTAGGGTCGCTCACCTCTGCGTGGGTCCCTCACGTTGCAATGTTAATATTCATTTATTGCTTGGAACCTTGGTTTTGATTAGCAGGTGAAGCAATTAAGTACACTCGAACATGGTTCTTGAGATCTCGCATTCAACATTTTGAACCACTCGTTATTAGACACGGCTCTGTCTCCATGGCAGTGCACCGTCTTCAACAAGATATTGATTACTGTCTCCAACAAGATGTTGATTCTCGTCTCGCCCTAAACATTTGATGTGCAAAGGCCGAGTTTTCTCTTTACCCTAGAGTAGTTTTGAACTTGGTTGAAAACCTTATGAAGTAGTTTCTTCGAATGGCATTTTGAAGATTGTAGACAGGGGGTAGCTAATTGTACTCATATTCAATAACTCAGTAAGAAATGATAGTTTGAATGCCCTGTCATATGAAGACAATCACTCTTTGAGCCGAAGAAAACAAAAGGCATTGTCTCCTTTGTCTGAAGATGAGATAGATCTACTTTTGAAAGGTCATGTTTCAGCCAAAACTACAACAGATTTGCAGTGCATACATAATCAGGAAAGTGTTGGTGAAATTTCTTCCTCTGTTGAAAAAGATGATTGTCTTGTAATCAGTTGTGTAGATCAGCAAACAGATAATTTTTTCCTTCACAAAGATGATAAGGTTGTCATGTTTAATAACCTTGAAGATTGTTTTTTGTTTAAGAATGACCTAGATCATGAAATTGAAGAGTATATGCCAGAATTGCTCATGGTCAAGGAACCTACAGCTAACACTCAGATGGCAGATTTGTGCATTTCTATCCCTCAGAAATCAATTGTCCTTTCAGATCAGAGTGAGGTGAATACTAGTATTTTTGCAGCTGGATCTCTAGATAAGCCAGTGCTTCAGGATTTTCAAGATCCCTTCAGCATTCTTTTGCAAGCATTAGAAAGGATAAATGTTGCCTGGTTTATTTTCATGAGCTTTAGTTTCAGTGATTGTGTTGAGTTGCCTATAGGTTTAGCATTCTGCCTACTTGAAGAGAGTAAGAGCATAAATTTGAGGTGTAGCCATCTGCTGGATTGGTTACATTGGAAAGCCAATTATACATGATTGTACATATTTCATTAGTATGCAGGTGGTTGTCATCATGATTTCAAATCTTGATGGACTGCTGCCTTTTTTCCAAAAGCTTTGTAAAGTCTTGTTTTAAGTCAGTCATGAGTCATTTGTGTTTGGTCTGTTGAGTCAGTTTTTTCAAGATTATTTCAGTTTTCCATCGAGTCGGTTTGAGTCAAGTTTTCAGTCAAGTTTTCATTCAATAAATGTGTCAAAGGTTTTGTGTTATCCGTTCAAATAATGATTCCATCGCCCAATGGATGGAGGCACTGTCTGCTCTCCCAAGTTCTACGGTTCTTGGCACCTCCAAGGAGCTACCATCCCCATTGGAGCCAATGTTAGAGTCAGCCTTTGCAGCCTTCCTCCAGTGATCAAACATGCTCTTTCAAAGTGATTTTAAAGTGTCAAGGTCAAATTTTGTCATTTCAAAGAGTCTTCAAGCAAAATTTGATCACTAGGCATTAGGTCTAGGGTTGGTCTTCACTCTTTTCAAATTTTGTCCAAATGACAGTCCATGTCGCCATTCAGCTGAGTGTACCATCATTCAGAGGGTTTTCATCGTCATGTCAGGTTCCAAAGAGTCATTTTACATCTCGTTCATGCTTCAGTTGTGCCTAGGTAAGGTCCATTTCCCTCTCCTAGGGTTTTGGAGGTAATTTCTCTTGGACGGTTAAATCATCGGAAAGACTTGTATCCTGATGTTCAGACATCTTACCCTATACTTAAATCACCTTATCAAACACTTCCCATCACTGAGATCCCCGAAATTCCTCATTTTTGCACAAACCCTAGTTTCTAGCCAAAACTTGGCAATTTCCTAGGCTAGGCCTGTGTTTTGCCCTTTTGGACCCCTTCCCCTCACTCAATCTCTGTGATTCCACTTCCCCCTGCTTCCTAACATCCCTTCCTACTTCCCAAAATTTCCCCAAGAATTTAGAAGCCCCCTATCCCCTTCATTTCGCTTCATTTCGACAAAATTCCTTGTTTCACACATCGGGGTAAGTTTCACTCAAAAGATGTTTCAGAGCCATAAAAGATGAATTTTAGAAAACGGAGAGAGGTTTTTGTTCACAACATGCCAAGGAAGAAAAAAATCCTTCACTTTTTACACAGGTATCATGGTTTTAGAGAAATGTCAAAAATTCCGTTGCCTCAGGAGAATTGAATGCACCTCTGAAGTGACCTTGGGAAAATCAAGTTTTCTCCTAGCATGTTTGGCCAAATGACTTTCTTGATGAGTCAAATGATAACTAGAGAGAAAGAAATTTCCAATGAGCTATCATGAGCTCAATTTGGAGTTGAGGAAGACCTTCAAAAGTTGACTGCAACAGCACTCTGCCTTGAGGCAGCCTCATTCTGCTCATTTTGACTAGTGTTGGGAGATTTGGTTTTTGACAGGGTAAATAGAATCCAAATTTCATAATTCCACTTGTTTTGGAAATTAGACTCCAATAGCTTTCCAACGAGCTATCACACGCCCGATTTGGACACCGGGAAGGCCTCCAAAAGCTTCCTGCAAGAGGCTGCGCGACCCACGCAGAGGCAGAGCGACCCACGCAGGTCAGTTCAGCAGTGTAAGTTTGCAAGGGGCGCGACCCACCTGGGCTGAGCGACCCACGCAGAGGCTGCGCGACCCACGCAGACACAGGGTTTCGAAATTCATTCTGAGCGCCCAGCCTTGCTTGGAATCGATGCAACTGGCTTTCAAACAGGTTTCTATCATTGCTTGATGTTTTTTAAATGCGCTGGTGGCATCATTGATGGTTTCAAACGCTTCAAATGGAGGATTCAAACCCCACAGTCATGGAAATATCATTTTCAGGGTTTTAAAATGTATGGATGGTTTTATGAGTGTTTTCTCCACCTTATATCATTGATATATCCACCTTGGCACGTATGTTCAAAGCCCACTGTCTTCACACCTATTATACCACCGTGGTCATCATTATTGTTTTACCACTGTCATGGCTTGTGTTTCATGGTGATCTTGGTCATATTGTGTCTCACTGCCCAATGATAAACACGTTCTTATACTCATTGTTCACTGCCCATTGAAAAACACAGTCTTATGATTCATTTTTCCCTTTGACAAAGTTTATTCAATATTTTGAAGGTTGCCTGCTCTCTTTGGTCAAAATTTCACTTGCATTCAAAACATAGATTGTGCCTTTTCCAATCCATTTAAAACTGATATTTTATCATGGTTTGTTTCCTTATGGTGTTGTGACGGTGGGATACTTGTTGGGTTTTGAAACACACCATCATAACCTTGTTTGCACTGCTTTCATATCAGTATACATAGTGCCAAAAGCTTGTTCAGAGCCATGTCAGGGACAGAGTTAGAGTATGAGCAGGAGTCGGACAGTGACTCAATCGTTGAGGTTGATGTACTGAGATGGAGCATAGCAGTGCGTCAGTAGTAGTAGCATATCAGAGAAGCCACAGAGCTTTGTTTCAACATCACGACGAGTACTATCTTCACCCGGGGTGGAAGGGGTCTCGTTGACTTCATCAGCAACGCGAGTACTATCTCCACATGGCGTGGAAGGGGTCTCACCTTCTTCATCAGCGCAGGTACATTCACAGGACCATGATAGAGACCAACACATACAACCGAGACAGTGTTTTCACCACAGGAACTGCATGCACCAGGAGAGCACTAAAATGGCGGAAAAGGCCTGATCCACTCCGGATTTTGGCCGAGGCTTCATTCACTGGGCAGGACACATGATGGAGGACCTCCGCTCCGAATTTGGGCAAATTCGGAGAAAATTTTGTCATTTTCAAATTTTTGGTCTAAAAAACAGGTTTTGCAGCTACGTGGGTCGCGCGCTCATGCGCTCGCATTTTTTTGAGACACTTGCTGAAGGAGATTTTTACATTTTTGGATTTGTCATGGTTAATTATGCATCCTCTGAAGTCAACTTAGCATTTCAACAAAATCTGGATGGTCAAACAGCTCAAAAACACCATGAAAACCACCTTGCTGCCACCTTTTGCATCAGCAGGAAGTACCTCTGGGAGAATGAGGTTTTGGAGGGTCAAATCAACTCCAAATTCAGAAATTCCACTTGGGTTGGAAAGTAGACATCCAGGGCTTTCCAACGAGCTATCATGAGCTCAATTTTGATGTCGGGAGCTACCTCAAAATCAGCCTGGAACATGAGCGACCCACGCAGTTCAGGAGCGACCCACCTAGAGATTTTTCTGAGTTTTCAGCTGCCAGCTCAGTATTTCGCCTATTATGGACCAGTTTTGCTTATGGATAGAACTTTTGGGTTTTTATGATGTAAATTCATGTTTGGCATGTAACTTTGGCTTATTTTTATCTCTTCTAGAAGATTCACTCTCAAATGAGTAAAAAATCATGTAATGGATCAGTTTCCACTCTTTTAGAGGCAAGTTGTTAGCTGCCTAGATTGTAGTTCCATGATTAGAATTGGTTGAAACTGATCCCGGAAGAGGGAATTCGACCCCTAGAGGTGGGGAAAGGTGTTAGAGTGATCTATATATTGTAATTTCTGAGGCATTCTACAGGTTGGACTTTTGGGATACTTTTGATATCATTGTACATATTTTTCATATTTTGGCTAAGGAAAGATCAGGGGTTTTGCGGCACTTGTTGGGATCCTTGTGGTGTTCTGTTCTTGATGGTGTTTCTCCTTTGTTTACTGTAATTTTCTTCATGTTTAATGTTGCCATCCTTTCATTATGCTTCTGAACTAAATTGAATGAGTGAAATAAGGTTGAATCCATTGTTTACAGTGCTTAGCCTTTGAATTCAGTTAGTTCTATATGTTTTCAGCTGTTTGGAGAGGATCCAAGTTTCTTCTTTGCCCTCTTCAGCTCCTCGTCGGTCTAATCTATCCATGTATCCAATTTAAAGCATCAAGATCATCACCTACCTCGCCCCAGCTTGAACTCTGCAAAGGTCTGACCTTATCCCCGGACCCAAAATTTGTTTTCCCATTACTCCAGCGAAAACCCAAAAAACCAAAAATCAAACATACCTATCTCTTTACGAGCCTAAAATCAGTTCTTATTGTAAGTCATCTCGCATCCTATTGCTCATTTTCTCGAGATTGACGGAGAGAGCCCTCTCCTGTCCTCGTAGGGCTAGCTACGAGGCTGAGCGTGGTTTGATGTAGCCTTGAGTTTACTTCATTTCAGCCTGAGGTAGATTTTAGCGTCAACAGTCAAACTTGACCTTGTCCACATAATTTAGACTTTTTTCACACATGAGGATGTTTGATCTAGTTATTAACATGATCCCTTTTCACATTATGAGGGATTTTATGCCTACTTAAGCAACTTATGAGCCTCCTTTCCCATTTATTCATCTAACTAGATATCAAAAACAAAATTAATATTCCTATTAGATGCATGCTAATTTAGGAATATTACACAGCTCT
>JAXQQM020061139.1:0-46622 GCA_034641835.2 Pinus albicaulis | reverse complement strand
AATAAAATCAAGCGATAACACATCAAATCATCATACACATTAACACAGTATGTATGGGGAAAGCTTATAGCTGAAAACCCCGCAGCTATTGTGTATATTATAATGGAGAAATCATGTAACAAAATCAGTACAATACTCCTCACAAGTACTCAGTACTATCTCATGAAGTTACACACAAACTACCTTGGTTTTTAACAAGTCACTGGTTCAAAACTCACCACCAATTGCCTTGCCTCTATTGTGTAATCATGGCTTGTCTAAATAGAGATCCAAGGTTAGAATCTCCTTGGCTTGACAGCGCAATCATCATGGTAAATTCCTCCAAGTGTGGTGCAAATCTCATGCACAACTGATGTCGCCACTGATAGCTAACTCAACCCTTTCATCTACCTCTTTCACTGGTCTCCACTGAACTGTCCATGCACTGTAGTGAACTGATGTGTTCTTGAGTTGAATAATGAGTTGCTAATTAAGGAATTAAATAATATTTAATTCACTCCACTCATTACTAGTTGATTAGCTAGTTAAACTAATCTCAACTAGTTCAACTAAGTTAAACCGAACACAACTCCACCATCTGTCTCATTAACTCCACCAAACTTCTGCCACTGAAGTCCTAACTGAAGTCAACCATGCATGTGCTCACCAAACCCTTAGAAATAGTGTAATTACTCTGTCAGATGCATGAGCCACTTCCAAGGCTCAAACTGAAGTGCTCCAAGAGAGTAAACTGATGTTTATAGTCCAAATATTATTAGGGGTAAATAATATCTGACTTCCCTATTTTTAGGATAGGCAGTCTAAATATAGACTTCGACCTATAGGTCAAAAAATAGAGGTCCATCTATTTTTACCAACATGACCAATACTCCAATAATAACATACTGCAACCCCTGGACCATGCTCCATATGTCTAAAAATAGACATAGTCTAAAAATAGACTTTGCGCCAGAATTTGCCTACGGGCCCACTTAGTGAAGGCGACTTCATTTCACTAAGCTCCATCATTTTGGTGCATTTCAATAGATTCCAAAACGTGAACTTCATGTTGGATGTTATCCTTTAAAGTACCTCTGAAGAGATCAATCCTGCATTCCTCTAGAATATCAGTTACCCTTATATTCAATTTTTGGAAGTCGTCAATGTGCTCCCCCACTAAACCTTTTGTTTGAGATTTATCAATTGGCTAAAGAAGGTGTTGCTATTTGTATCCTCATAATGTGCTATCATTTCCTCCGTAAAAATTGACCAAGTGACAATTTTTTTACGGGAGTGAAGCCATCGATACCATACAAATATATTTTGTTCTAGATGTAAAGTTGCAATTTGTACCTTTTGTGTGTTTTGCACATTATTGAGATCAAAATATTCCTCCATCTGTAATATCCATGTTACGGGATCGTTGCCATAAAACTTCCTCATATCCATCTTTGGAATATGGTGGTTCTTCCTGCCAACATTAGATTTTATGAAATCACTATTATCATTTATTTTTTTCTCATCATGAGTTTCCTCTAATATCTTTTCACCATTAGGAAACCTTGGTTGTATTAACTTTTTCAAACCTTCCATGTCTGCTATTAGATCATTCTTCATGTTTTCCATTTTTTCATCGATCTTAGCTTCCATGCCAACTTCCATGCCATCCATATTAACTTCCAAACCATTCATATTAGCTTCCAAGCCTTTCTTCAAACCATCTATTTCATTTTTTTTTCTCTTTGCGATAGCGAAATTTGGTGCACTTGCTCATGTACTTTTGATATCTCATGTTGCATTTCTTTGTCTTCATGAGTCATAGTAGAGCCTTTTGATGGCTTAATGGGTGTTGAATTATTTTTAGGAGGCATTTTAGAACCCAATACTGATAGCTATGCTCAATAGGCCTTTGGAAACAACTAGAACTGATTTTTCAAACAAGACTTATGCAATTTGAAAAAAAAATACACACCTTTTTATTGATTTTGAGGAGCTCGATATTGAAACTGAATTATCTCTGTGATTTCGGATCTTCAATATTTGAAATTTGGCCTTGAAGTCACCCTCTAAATCTTATTTTGAATGCTATAGGTCTGACCTGATTTGGATTCTTCAAGGAAAAGTTATGTCCACTCTCCCACAATGACCCAATTATGGACTAGTTCAGTATAGAAAACTTGTATGAATTGCCACGTGTCACTATTTCCTCCTTTGGCTCTAAAATTGATAGACAAGAAACTACAGGCTATTTACTTGCAGCTAATTTTTATAGCATTCCAATCTGATTTTGAGGGAGAGATTTATGAAGGTTTTCCCATGATAACCTCCTTGAGATGAAATTTGGGAGCCTGCAAAATACCTAACTTTCACAGATCATATCTCTAAAAATATTGTGCACCAAGCTCTGAAATTTTGCGCTGATGTTCCTCAGGATTTCAGCTTCACTCTATAAAAATTTCATCTTCTGAAACTTCGTAGAACAAAAGTTATAGTGAAAATGGCGTGATGACCGGTTTAGGTTAAATTCAGGAGCTTGCAAAAAGCCCTAACTTCCACAGATCATATCTCCGAAAATATTGTGAACGAAGCTCTGAAGTTTTGTGATGATGTTCCTCAGGATTTCGACATCATACTCTCAAAATTTCTGCTTCTGAACCTTCGTAGAAAAATAATTATAGAAAAAATTCCATGATGACCTGTTTGGGGCAACGAAACCCTACAATCCAAAGCTCTAATACTAAATGTTGTGAAACCAGCTCCAGAAATAGAAGAAAAAAGATATCAACGCCTTATAAATAAGCCACTTCGAGGGGGAAACTTCCAATACATTACATGAATGAAAAATTCTTGGATGATACAAATTACAAAACCTTCTTTCTATATATAGGAGTCCATAGGGCCACAAGGTAATCCTAGTGGGGCCACAATGTAATCCTAGCCGACCTAACAATAATAATTTAAGGGCACAATAATAACAATATGGGGGTTACAAGGGTACAATAATAATAATAAGGGGGTCACACTAACAAAAATAAGGGACTATACTAGTAATATAGAGACCTAACACCGAGGCACCAAACAAGAGTGGAAGCTGGAACCAAGGTACACCACCCTCTAGACCTGTCTTCTGGAATGAATAAGATGATGTCGACAGAAGGAGGTATACCATAGGTAAGGCAATATGGTATAATAAAATAAATAACGAGAGAAAATAATAGATCTATTGATAGACTGACACTAGTGATAATGGAGGAATGGGGGGTACTGAGTAGTGGGTTGACGACTTCCCTTATTAGAGCATGAAGGGCATGGATGACCTGGAAACTACTAACTCGACATCGGAGGGGATAGTGGATAGTATGACTGGAGGCAAAAACGTGAGACATGAGAGAGGAACAAAGAAATGAAGGATGGAGGACTATAGCGGGATACAAAGGGACTCGGGATAGACTCCATGAACATGATGATGACTCAACTCGGATTCTCTAACAAGGGGGACTCGATGATGCTGCCACATAGAATAGGTCTAGTGGGGACCATAAAAACATGAGTACAAGATGGTTACTCATGATGAAAATTGACACGAGCATGTAAAAGTATGAAGGAAAATTGGTGCCCCAAGTACAAGTGTTGCAAGTGAATAAATTCGATTTTGAGGAGTGGTCAGGCGACCATTCTTGGAAAAAATGTGTCTAGGTGAAGTATCAAAACACCAAAAACAAAAGGATACCCATTTGAGAGCTCGGTTAGAGTTTTCAAAGGGTGGTGATAGTTTGTCAAACTGAGCTACGGTCTTGTCACAGCTAGAGAAATAAAAATATGGGGTTTCTTTTTTAATAAGGCATTTTCCCTCCAATTTGATTCATTTTCAGGTGTAATTGTGGTGAATGTAGAGAGGAGAAAAGGCCCTAAATCTTGTGGTGATCGTAGCGGACAAACCGACCGTTGGAATCGAGATCTATTAGTTGCAGGTAAGAGGCCTAACCACACTCGTTCAATTCAGTGGACTAAAGTTTCAGATTAGGCACCCATAGCTCAGGAAAAAAATAGGTCACACTTTTTGGGGTCTATTCTATGACCTGGGTAGTAAGTACTGGGTAGAAAAATGCGACCTATCCTAGGAAATGACCTAAAAAGTGTGACTTGTCAGAGAAAGGGGGTTTCAGTGTAGAAATTTTAATAAAAATTATGTATTTCCTAGATTCTCGTGATCTAACAATTATATGCCACTATTAAATACAGAATCACTTCTACAAAAATATTTTCGGAATTTAAAACACAATCACCAATTGCAATATCATGAAGAAAGATCAATCATACATAACAAAATTTTTTTTACTGGGAAAGCATAAACCTAAAACCCCACTATCATATATTATGTATATATCATGCATCATGAAAAAATATCATACAAAGCTCTAATCCAAGAGCTCTCATTAAAATATACAACTGTCTCACACTGTCATACAAAAATTGGAAAATTCATATGCCAATTTATTGCCTCCAGATAGCTTGCCTCTAGATAGCCTGCCTCCACTGCGCAATCCCAACTGATAGCAATCCCTGAATGAATGGAATCATGGTTTCCTTCACTGTGAAATACTCATGGGCACATCAAATGTGTGTGTGGTTGCATGAGTGCATGCACTAATGTCACAACTAATACTCAAACTGGCCCTTTCACCTACATCTCAACATGGTCTCCAATGGATCTGACATGCATGTAGTTAACAGTAGTAAATATTCAGTTGCATGTGAGACCACTGATTGTGAATTAAGTAATAATTAATTAATTGATCTCTCACCAGTGTATCTTTAGTTAAAACTAACACAATTGAGTTTAACTCACTTAACTGAGTTAAACTACTTTACAACTCTCATAACTACACTTCCAACTCTGTTACAACTTCGAATCACTCAGTCATAACTAAGTCCACTTACATGTCCCACCAACCAATATTTGAACTCGAATTTCCTATAGCTAACTGATTTTTCACTTCAGTTAACTATTTTCAAGTCCACATTGAGAATAGATTACAGTTTAATGTCCAACTAATATTAAGGGATAATAATAGTCGACAAATATCTATAAATAGACATGAAATCTATAAGCATAACTTGCACATACCTCTATAAATAGACATGCATCTATAAATAGAAATTTCTCATACATCCATAAATAGACATCCACCTAAAAATATCCTGTGTGGGCCCCACCTAGTATAGGTGCTTAATTTTCACTAGGGTCAAGGATGTTGCTTCCAGATGCCACTTTCATTGTTTCTTGTTGTAAAATTCAACACTCCTTCTCAACAAGAAAGGAATGTATTTGCATGCGACATGCAAATCCATGCATGTGACATGCAACTCATGCAACACTTGTCTTTCGTGTTTCTCACACATGTAACTCTTGCATGCAACACTTTGCTAGTGTTATACATACATGCAACCATTGTGAAACATTTCTCCAGTGTTTCTCACACATGCAACCTTTGCATGCAACACTTCCAGAAACTAAATAGCCTCCAAAAAAATGAATCATTTTAAGATTTACATTTAGACTTGATCTACTTTTTCTAGAATTTTCACCCATAGTTTAAATTAATACCCATTAATTATTTTAATTTCCTAAGTTAGACATAGAGTCCTCATTAAAAATAATTAATTTATGGGTGGAATTTCCCCAAGAAATTTATGGGTTATCTGGAATGCATGTGTCTAATCCTCTCCACAAAGTTTGAGACTTAGAGCACATTCGATGCTACCACAAATCAACATGAACCTCACTGAAAACAACATTTACATAAGGCAGTCATCTAGATCAAAGGTCATCATTCAATAATCAATATGGAAACAAGTGCTAATAGTTAGAAAGAAAGCAAAAGGGTTCATCGAGAATTCTAACTTACATAATTCTGGGATTAGAATATGATGACATATTGATGATGCAGATCAAGGGAATGAAACTCATTCATTCCAAGGAAACCAGCTGTAGGATGACTTAAAAGGAAAAGATATGAGGTACATGTATATATATGTTGACACTAGATATATGAAGTCATGTCATATGGTTGCAGGTAGTATAATTCTATTTCTAGAAGTATAATAAAAATAAAATAGAATTTCCTCCGATGCACAGGTTGCCAAAAGGCATGATCCACACTAGGTGAAATCAACATAATATGTCCTCATATAGAATATGAGGTGGTTATGCTCAATCAAGTAATTTCATACTGAAGCCCATGGGAATGAAATAAAATTGTGTGGAGAAAGAAAGAAAGAGAGCGCGAGAAGTGAAACCATGATCAAAAGAAGTCAACATCTAAGAAAGCCAAGAATACTTGACTAGAAAATCTCGCAAGAAGATATGTAGACTCTGATAGAAGTCTGGAAAAGATGGATACCCTTGACAAAACATATCTTTAGGATATGTGTCAATCTGTAACGAAGGATGCTGATTCCTACAAGAAGATGTCATGGTGAAATTTCATCACTAAGGTAACTTTTGATTTAAAAGTTCATATTTATAATTAAATAATATTTGATGAGCTTGTGTAGGAATACCGAAGGGAGGCATATGTATTCCACAAGTTAACAACCATATGGAAGGATGAAATATCCTTGGAAGAAGTATGGTTCGAAGGAAAGCAACATGACATGAAGCTAGAACAGATGAGAATATTGATGCATCATTTTCTGATAGAAGACATGAATCTTGGAAGAAAGTGATGGATGATCTATGCCCTATGGAGAGATCCCAAAGATGCAGACTCCTCAACAACAAATAAAATCCATGACACTAAAGGAAGGAGTTACTCATGAGCAGCTAGGTGTTTCCATCATTGTTGTTGCAGGTCCCTGATTTAGAGGGAGCGTGGTAATAATTTTGCTACTTGGAAGAGACTCGGTAATTACTAAACCAAGATGGTGCTTAGGTACATTCCTTTGTGGAATATGTCCTCCCTAGTTGAGAGGGAGAGATAAAAACATCATTCTAGTCTTCACTTGGAAGACAAAATGTAGGATTAGGTAATCATCTAGCATCTGATACTGTTTTGGGTATGTATTAGGGAATCCAAGGAAAGAGTAGTCGTGGAAGAACAAATATTCTTTGAGGATTGGGAATCCAACAGTAAGAATACTCCTGGTGGACATATCCTGAAAGAAACCGCGTGGGATATGATCTAAGAGAGAAAATGATGAGAGTGTATATTCATCATTGGTCTTTCCATCATTTTATCTCATCGTATCATGGAGAGATGTAGATGTTAGTCAAGGCCTTGCACTATAAAAATTATGGTTAATATGATGCTATACAGATGGGATTACCAACCATGTTCTTCTTATGAGATTCTTCAGATTAACAGTGACCATGTACCAATATGAATTCCACCCTAGTTAAGAGGGAGTGTTGGAAAGTAACTAGGTTTGGTCTTCATAATGAATTGTAATTATGAATTTATGTAATGAAGAAGATAAAGATAATTAAAATGTATTTTGTAATACTTGCATCATGGGTTTCATGAGCAAGGAAGTTTTTATTATAAGTCAACGACTTCTTCTTGATGTCTTTAGGGATTTTTCATCTTTCCATAAATATATAAGTTAGAGTCATGTATATGAATTATTATTACACTTGTAAAGGACAAATTTGTTATGTAAAATATGCTCCAATACCTTGTCAATATGCTCCTTGAAGTCGGCTCAATACATGTTGAAGATCCACCATCATTAATGTCGGCCTACACACTAGTTCATGTCGGCCTACCCACAGAAGTCAAGTCAGCCTAGAAGAGGGAGACAGTCCCTATTTAAGGTGGGACTGCGACCTCATATGAGAAGATCAATTTCTAAAAAGTTTTGTGATTCAAGTGTGAATTAAGGGCTACAGTGAGAGAAAAATAGAAGAGAAAGTAGCGAAGGAAGAAGAGGGATATACTCCCTCTATTTTGGGTCCAATCTTCCTCTTCTAGTTTTATGTTTTGGTATGCAAAGAAGAGACATTCCAGCGAAGCAATAAGGCAGTACAAAAAGGAATAAAATATCTCTATTTTGGGTTTAAATATGTGATATAAGCCTGAAATATAGTGCGAGAAAAAGGAGGATATATACAATAGAAGAATAGACTACAAAGGGATGCTAAGAAACGAATATGGTCTTTGTATAGCTCTCAAAACAATAGTGCGTAAGGAGGTGTCTTAGAAACTAGAAGAACCTTGCAAGGAATATCAGGCGAAGGAAGGATCTCAGAATTGGTAGTAGGCCAAAGAGGAATCTCTTATAGGTTGAAGAGGAACAATAAAAGGCACATCAATGAGGGCTGCTAGATAAGGGAACAAGTTTCCCTAGTGTTGGTGTAGCATAGTGCAGAAAGGGAAGATCAACATAAGGAGCCTACAAAGAGCAATGACAATGTCTTGGAGACATATTGAGGTGAAGGGTATTTTTCATGGTCTTGGTACTTGTCATTTGAAGATATATAAGAGGAACTACTTTCGGGTTTTCATCTTCAAGAGGGAGAGGTTTTGGCCCTTGCTTGAAAGCCTAAATTTTGTGTCTCTTGTCCATTTGATAATTGAATTTATGAAAACATAATAATGTAACGAAAGATAAAGTGAAAGAAGCATAATGAAATCACAAGTAATTATCATGAAGGAGAAATTTGAATTAAATGCCCTAATTTATCAACATCTTTACGTATATGACCAAAGAATTTTGTAATAATATCCAACCTTTGTTTTTCACTTACATAGAGGTGCAATAGAAGATGGTTTTTCTAGGAAAAGGAAATCAAGTGAATTCAAATATGTGAGGGAAATTGGAAGCCTGCTCTTTCTTTAAATTCATGGTGTTGGGGCAACTAATTCTCAAGAATAGCATAGTAGACAAAGATGGACTTCAGTATATATGAGTTTTGGTTAGTTTTTTCATGGCCTAAAAGGAAAGAACAATCAAACATATTTTATGGAAATGCAAGATACAAAGGGCTTAAAATGATTCTAGATGCTATGGGGCATATCTGGAATGTTTGGAAATAGTCCTACAGGAAATCCTTCTTTGAGTACAGGATCGAAGGACCTTATGATAAGACTCATTCCTTGATTTTAGATTTATTGAGGGTTAATAGAATATGGTTTGACTAGGACAAGGAAATAAAGTGAATTCAAAGATTTTGGGGAAACTACAAGGAAACCCTTTTATTAAATCCTTGGTGATTGTGATTGGGTGGCTGATTCTCAAGAATACCCTATCACATAAAGACATATATTATTCAACATACAAGACATTTAAATGGTTTTTACATGACCTAAAAGGCATCTTTCATGTAATTTCAAGATAGGTCATACCTTCTAGAACTAGATTTATGCAGATTGTCACATTCTATTTGTTCCTCCTCTTCGTTGGAATTTGGTGATTTAATTGAGATAACTATTGAGGAAGCTTTACAATCTTTGCTGGAAAATGAGGAGGTAAAAAAGACTCATCACTCTACCTAAATTTTTCCTTTTGGAAATATTGATGACAAGAAATGCAACCCTCTCCCAAGAAAAATTTGTCACACCAGCCATGGTCTTCTATAAAGTTTAGGTAGCATACAAGTACTACCTACAACGGAAAAAACCAAGACAGACAAGAGAGATTTCTGACGTGGATATTGATTAATATATAACTTGTGGCTTTTTCAATGGGGCCTCTCAAGAAAATCCAAGCCCTAGTGAAGCAAACAATATTCTATAATTATAAGAGTCTCACAAACTCCTCTTTGGGTGTGGTACAAGAAGGGATGCTATATTATAATAATGATGCTAAGTTAGGGGCTGTCTAATTTCTGATGAAATTATCACTAGAAGAAGGTTTGAATCAACTGAAAAATTTTAGGGACTACAAACTAGTCATATATTGGATGGAGGGATCTTTTCAAGTCTCAAATCTAAACTTGCAAGGCGATGCTCATAGATGCTTGATCTGAACGCTAATTTTCACTCATTTGCATGCTATCATGTGCTCAAGGAACACAATCAAGCATGAAGTTTGGCTCACAACCCTTTGCAGATTGATAGGTGGAGAGAATGGGTTGAATAAGGTATCCCCCCAAAGATAGATTTAAAATTAACTTTACTCTTTAAGAGCTTCACATAATGCATTTATTGTTAGAAATCAAGATGCTTTGAATGGATGTGTGATTTTAGCACCATGATCTATGCAAAGTAAATCACAACGTATAATGTGATTGCACTCTTTAAAACATACGTGATGTTGGGAAAGATATCATAGGTACTTAGTAGTAATGTCTCGAGTTGATGTGTGAGAAGTTGTCTTAGCTCCATAACAAAAATGACCCCATTTATGGGTGAAATTTAGAGAGGTATATTATCAATTCAAGGAATGGAAAATGATATGATCTTTACAATGGGAAAAGAAATAATGGTAATAAAAAAAATATGGATGCAAAATAATACAGGGCATGTACCTATTATATTAACCTAGCTATCATAACCTTCACATCTGACCACTTCCTCAAATGCAGGAGCTGCATCTGCACATCGTACCAAGTTTTCAAAGCACCCATGTGAAAATAGTTCATACTATGCATATCATGATCCTGTACATGCCAAGCAAACCAACTGAAAAAGATGGCAATGTAAACCATTAGTGAAGTGACTCTGGGCACCTCGTCCAACATATAATAAAGCGACGACCCTTGTGATCATGAGGCAATCCACATATTCCAAGTAGTGTTTGAGAGGTCCAAACATGAATTTTGAGAGCCCTCTTTTTTCTTGTGTTTCCTTTGGTATTGTACTTTTCTCTCATGTGGTGCAGATGATGGTGGTAGAAATTTCTCATTGTGTTCCCTAATGATAGTTCCAAGGATATCATTGGCATACTTTACAATAATAGGCTAATCGACAATTTCCTCCTAGAAAAATGTTTCCACCACCAGAGGAGCAACGTCACTTGAGGATTTCAGTTTAGACCTTGCAAATAGCTTCGCCTTGGCCTCAAATTGTTCCAGTGTGTAGGTCTCCCCACTCTCCCATACTTATTTTTTCACCGCGGTTGGTTTTTTCACCATGGTCTGCAGAGGAACTCCTCTAGTTTCCTTGGGACTCCATCCTATTTGTTGTTGGAGAGTAGTGAATTTCGCAAGATTGGTGCCTTTATTTAACTCATTGGCATCTTTATAAGCATTGGAACCCTGAGCATTTGGTTATGCTCCTACATAAACACTAATTGTATACTATTGTAGCTATTGCTCTATAACTTCCCCAAACAACGATCAATATTACCAATGACAACCCTCTTGGGTGCCTTGGGTATGGGAGGAATTATCCTGCAAATACCAACTGGC
Source organism: Pinus albicaulis (assembly GCA_034641835.2). NCBI lineage: Eukaryota > Viridiplantae > Streptophyta > Pinopsida > Pinales > Pinaceae > Pinus > Pinus albicaulis. Next base: position 35,290 of record JAXQQM020061139.1, on the reverse strand, counting down.
TAGCTTCCTTCTCTATGTTCAAAATTTACCCAATTGGGTCAGCGAATTCGGCTTTCGTGGGACATTACTCTAGTCCCAATGGCATTGCCTTCAACCATGGCAGCACCAAAACATCTCCCATTTGCAACCTGAAGTAAAAAAAACAATACTATTATCTATTATGTTTTATATTTCAGCATGCAACACAAAACAAATTCAACTATTACACCAAATTACAAATTCAACTATTACACCAAATTTACTCATATGAGACTATAGAGCACATGTAAATCAAAACCTTTTTTGTGTTATTATTAGCGCTTAAAACATTTTCAATTTCAAACTTTTTTCCCTCTTAATTTTTTGCAAAGAGAGTTTATAAATTTATATAAACTTTTTTCCCTCGTAATTTTTGCAAAGAGAGTTTCTAAATTTATATAGTATAAAATCTGTATTGGAAATTTATAATAAATTTATATTTGTATTGTAAATTTGCAAAGAGAGTGAGTTTATAAATTTATATAGAGTAAAATTTATATTGTAAATTTATAATAAATTTATATTTGTATTGCAAATTAAGAGAGCGAGTTTATAAATTTATATAGTATAAAATTTATAATAAATTTATATTTCTATTGTAAATTTGCAAAAGAGTTTATAAATTAATATAGTATAAATTTATATTGTAAATTTATAATAAATTTATATTTGTATTGTAAATTTGCTAAGAGAGTTTATAAATTTATATAGTATAAAATTTATAATAAATTTATATTTGTATTGTAAATTTATATTTTATATAGTATAAAATTGTTATCATTTTAGTATTATAGATGGATTCATAGAACCTTTTAAGGGGTCATCTAATTTATTAGATTAAATTTTAACATTACAAATGGATAAGGGTTTTTAAAATTTTAACATTATAGATGGATTCATAAACTTCTTTATCTCTAAATTTTAACATTGTAGATGAATTTTGTAGTGTTAAAATTTAGTGAAATGTAACACTTTAGTGTTAAATTTGCAATTTTCCATTTTCGAAGTGACACAATTAAAAATGACTGGCATAAATGACTACACATTTAAGTTAGTTGCATTTAGTTGAGTTGTTTATTATCTAATCATATATTTTATCACTAGAATAAATTAGTAAGTTAGTTGTTTTTAGTTGAGCCGTTTATTATCCAGTCATATATTTTATCCCTAGACTAAATTAGTCATTTAAGTTAGTTGTTTTTATTTGAGTCACTTAAAATTGCTCAAATTTAGTAGTAATTCACTTGAAATAATTGTGGTGGCTAAATTTTTTAGTCACGCAGTCACTAATCTCTCATTTTGTACTAGTGAATATTAATCATACGGTTTATAATATTAATCTTAGGGTGTATAATCCTAAGGTTTTATATGTTAAACTTAGGGCTTAATACATTAATCGTAGTGTTTGTAATATTGGGTTTTATAATCCTAGGGTTTAATATATTAATCTTAGGGTATATAATATTAGGTTTTATAATGTTAGAGTTTATAATATTTGGTTTAATATTGTGACGTTAGAATGATATAGAAATCTATCCAACGTCGCATTGTGATAAACATTGTCTCAATGTGATGATGAATCTAACAATCATTTTCACAATGTTACATTACACTCAAATTTATTCAATATCGTATTATGGCATGAATAAATTGAGGTTTAATATTGTGTTTATAATATTAAGATTTAATTTTAGGATTTATAGTATTAATCCTAAGGTTTATAATAATAGTCCCAGGTTTTAATATTAATCCTAGGATTTATTATATTAAACTTAGGATTTATAGTCTTAGGGTTTATAATATCAATATTAGGGTTTATAATCCCCTGATCGGGGTGAGAGAAGGCACATAAATCCTCATTGGGATTTAGACGACGGCAGAAACGTCGAGAGATAAGGCCGGGAGGCAGCCATCTATCAGCCTACGCATGTGAGAAAAAAGAGTAGTTAAGATACAAGCCACACATATGTTGAAGGGAAAGGGAACACAAGGGAAGAGGCATTTATCCCATATGTTTTGGTGGGAAGCACATCCGTTGACGATCTTTTCTCTCCTAGGGAGGTTCAATTGTTTTTCTCTATGGTGTTGGTGTATCTCCATAGCACTAGAGAGCTCGTGCTGGAGGTGTTGTTCGCCGAAAACGTCACTACCCTTAGACTCCATGGAAAGCGATATTGAGTATGTATCTTATCTTAATTATCCTATGGGCATGAGGAATGTCTATCGTAGTCGAGATAATGATAAGTTTGTGGGTTGGCCTGGATTGGTTTATTATGGAAGTCGTTTGTATGGGGTTTCTCTCCTTGAATATTTCTATATTAAGTGCATTGTTTCTATACTTGTCTCAGTTGTGTTTGGCATTATTTTATCCCCTATGGAAATATGTCTCTTTATCCATGGGTTTCAGGTTAGTTCAGGCTTCTCGAGGCCTAGAAAATACAACAGGTTCTTTATGCGATGGGTTTTTCTTCAGGTGTTTTCAGTCAGTGGTATGTTTTGGTTGTTTGCGTTTTATGGCATGGTTTGTGTGAGGCCTCAGTATGATGAGGAAATCATTATTGTAGAATTTGTTATGGGTTGCTATTGTATTCGTAAGGGATGGTTCTATGGCTCCTTAATGCACTTGGCGTTTCACCGAGCTGATACACGATGGAGCGGTCCACCTGGGACGAAAGTGACTTTGTTTAGGTGGCTTAATTTCGAACCCAACTATCTTGTGCTATCCTCTAATGGCTATATAGCTGGTGTTTTTAATAAAAGTGTCTTTTGTGACTACATGAACAATTCTCGGTTCGTGCTGGTGGTGGTGCTTCTATACTAGCCCAGTCGTGCTCAATGTGACAACGTTCTGTATATGATGGCTTAGGATGCAAAAATGATGGGGGTTGGAGGCTATGGAAATGATCGTCAGTACATGAAAAATGTGTATAGATGATCGCCCTCTGCCAGACCAACGAGGAAGAGAAGTCGATGCACCGATGATCAGATAATTCAAGAGGCGATGAAGGCCTACAATACTGGTACTCTTATAGATGTTAAACATCTAATTACAAATTGGGAAGCCGATCTTAACTACCGAGCATCTATAAAAGTTAAGGTGGAGGACTTGAGGGAGCTTGTCCTGGACCCAGGAAACACCTATGGGCATACCACCCAGTACAAGCATAATGTTTTCCTATATTGGATTATGAAGAGTTTGGTGGCTATAATTGTAATGCCCCCTAAGATGAATGCCAAGGATATCGATCCGGGGCTGTAAGAAATTCAAACAGAATTACAGCTGATCCAGGTTCAAATTTAGCAATAGAACAAGCACCTTGGCCGCATTGAGGAACACATCTATGCCTCCCCCAGTTAGAACTACCGAGTTCAAGTGCAAAGGAACCAACCCCAGTGTTGTGGGTTTGTTTCCGTTGATTTTTTTCTGGTTGGTTCTCAAGATTCCTTTAGATTTTGGGTTGGGTTATTAGTTTTGGAGCCTTGGTTGGACAAATTCTATAGAGCCCGATGGACAACTATTGGGTTGAGTTACTAGTCCTGGAGCCTTGGTTGGAAAAATGTTCTGGAGCCTTAGGTGGGTTGAGTTACTAGTCCTATAACCTGGTTGGATAAACACTCTAGAACTTAGAAACAATTGGGGTTGAGTTATTATACCTAGAGCCTTGGTTGGAACAAACATTCTAGATCTCTAGAACAACTTGGATAAAGGCCAACCCGTGATGGTTGTGATGTTTGACCATGAGGTGGAATCATTGGTTGAGGGTTGAGGTGGTTTGGCCTTTGGAAGCCCTGGATTGGTTTTGATTGATGTGTTTGATGAATTCCCACATTCACGCTTGGAATATGGCATGAGGGTGACTGGTTGAAGTGAGATTTGGCTTAACCATGTTTATGGTCGGGTGGAGCATGGTGTTACACGGATAAATCGTTCTTGCGGACAAGAAGGATCTCCCTAGTATCACAAGGATAGCTAGAAACAAACAGGACAAATGTAAACTACTTTCTCTAGATTATGTATGATTTAGAATTTTCTATGATGAAGAAAGGACCTACCTATGATCCAATTCTAGTTGTATTCTTCTTCCGTCGCTCCAAATAAGTCACCTCTTAAGACCTGCAATCAAAGACATGGAAGAGAATCAAAAGCACCTGCAAAATATACTAATTCATAAATCATAAGTCTATCTAAATGATCAAGGAATTTAAGAAATAAGTCATTCAAGTAAATACATAAACAACTTAGTGAGAAAATAGGATCTACTTGTATTATCTTTAAATAAAAGAAGAAACCTTACAACCGCGTTCGCCTTGATGCTGTATAGGTCCTTCCTAGGTCCGAAACAAGCGTTTTCCTTTGGTCTGAAAAGCCCTTCCACTCCTTGAACCAGCCTAGATACGAGTATGGAATCGTTCTCGTATGGATAATGGCTAGCAAAAAGAGTATGTTTCTTCAGAAATTTCTCTTCTCTAATGTAATATGAAGTACAAAGCAAGTGCTTTTTTACATATCAGTAGCTACCCTTGAGACTAAACCATGGCTTCAATTTATAGCACAAGGGAAGTGGTTTCAGTTCCAAAAAGGAAGGGATAATTCCTCTCAAAAAGGGATTAAGCTCCAAATACCAAGGGATAGGCTCCTTTAATGAAGGGATAAAGGTTCATGAATGGAGGGAGTGAATCTTCAACCAGATAAATCCTTCTAGAAGCTTCCATTTGGGAGAATATTCGACAAGCTGGGTTTCTAGAACTTAATTTTTCTTCCATTTTACCTTTTACAGGGGTCCGCAGTTTTAATACACAAAATGTGCGGTCGGCTCCGCAGTTTTTAGAGAAAGGGTGCGGTGCCATAGGTAAGGCTAAGGAAAAGTGCGGTACAAGTGTTTTTATGATTTTTTCAAGATTTTCTCTAAATTCAAGACTTGGTTTAGGAACTTTAGGGTTTTACACTTCTAAGGGAGCATTATATAGGTTTTGATGAACCCATATAGACAATAAAATGTCATGGTGACAAAATATGTGTAACACGTGGAAGTCCCATCCCAGGTTGGTTTTTACATTCATTAACGAAAGGTTCATTTCCTTTGTATTTTATGTGTATATGCATTGGTTTATATAAGGATTATATTGTTGATGTATCCATGGTATTTCCATTGGTATTCTGTTGGTTATAAGCATGTATTGTGACAATGATGAGGTATGTATCTATCCATTTTTTTACTTGTAAATGAATGCACAATGTATCTATGGTCAAATAGATTGTAATGCAGCTAATGATGTAAGAGATAATTGCTTTTTAGAGATTCTCATATAAGTATGAGACCCCTATGCTTAAATATATTGTTTACACCTGTAGATTCAAAGTTTGTGACATGTTTGAAAAAATTCCTGTCATGGCTAGGAGGAGTCCAGATGAGATCTTGTTGATGTGATTTCTTTTGTATCAATGTTCTATTGTTATTTATCATCCCCTAATTTTTCATGAAATTCTGGGAGGTGACCAAGACTTTGGGCCTAAAAAAGTGGCTCAAATCCTAGAGTTGCAAGCACAAAAGTGGGCATTTGGGGCCCTAGCCGCAGGCATGCAGTGTTATGCCTCGGGCTATAGCCTCATGGCTGCAAAAATGTAGTCTTATGCTTGTGTCTATGTCTCAAAAGGGTCAAATTATTAGTGAGACCCAGTGGTAAGAGCCCTAAAGGGCTGGGTTGCCTCATGGGGGTGTTGTTGATGCTGTACAAGGTCTTTTTATGTGTTTTCTATCGGTTCCACTTCGTTAAGGTCACCTAGGAGGTTGAAGCTCATTATAGTAGCCTCTCGTCGAATGTTCACCATGGTTGGCCGATTACTTGGGTAGATGTGGGAGAAAGGTGTTATAGTGATAATGAATCTAACATTCATTGCTATAATGTTACATTATATTACAATTATTCATCATCGCTTTGTGACATTACAAAATTAGAGTTTAGTATTAGGGTTTATAGTATTAATACCAAGGTTTATAATCGTAGGTTTTATAATATTAATCTTAAGGTTTGTAATATTGGGTTTCATAATGTTATGGTTTATAATATTAGGTTTGATATTAGGGTTTAATATTGTGACATTGGCATTGTAAAGGAATATATCCAACATCGCATTATGACAATCATTGTCTCAATGCAACAATGAATTTGGCAATCATTTTCACAATGTTACATTACATTGCAATTTAGTTAATGTCACATTACAAAATTACAAAATTGAGTTTTAATATTATGCTTTATACTATCAGGGTTTAATATTGGGCTTACAATATTTAGGTTTAATATTAGATCTTATAGTATTAATCCTAGTTATTATAATTATAGGGTTTATAATATATATATATATATATATATATATATATATATATATATGTATATATATATATATATATATATATATATATATATATATATATATATTTCTAATAAGAATGAGAACATTCTAGCTTGACAGAACCAGTTTCATACAACGGCTACCACTAATTCACCAAGTACAACAACAATTTCGTTGATGCCACAACGACCAACTTAACAACATGGCTCCAGATACTTGAACCTAGGTAGCTATGCCACGAAATGTGAGCCTTTACCATTTGTGCTAAGTTCCTTAATAAATTTTAGGGTTTATAATATTTTTCTTATGGTTTATAATATTAACATTATGTTTTTTTTCTAAGGAAAAAATCGTAATTTTATTCAAGCTGAAAAACAAGGAACAAAATAACATTCTGCAGATTCTCGAAAGCATTCAATCATGTCAAAATGTCGGGTGATGCACAACAAGAATAAATAAAAACTATAAAAATTTACATAATTTTTTGAGACTAAGTGTGAAAAATCACTTAGCTTCCCCCTTTTGCCTTTCTTTCTCTCCACCTTTTTCCAAAATCCTTGATTGGGAGTGGTTGTTACTATTGCCAATTGATTTCAATCTTCCCTTTGTGATGCTTCTTTGTTTGTGTTTGAGATCTCAAATACATGGGATTTCTTTATGCCCCCTTATTCCTTTTCATTATGTGTTTTTTCTTTATGTTGCTATGATACTATGTTCTCTCTTGATTTAGTACCCTTCTGTCTAAGAGCCAATATTCCTTAGTGATCCCCAACTCCATATTTTGAATGGAAACTAATATTAATCTTACGGTTCATAATATTAGGTTTTATAATCCTAGGGTTTGATATATTAAAATTAGGGTTTAATATATTAATTTTAAGGTTTATAGTCTTCATGTTTATAATATTAATATTAGGGTTTATACTATTGGGTTTTATAATGTTGTGTTTATAATATTTGGTTTAAAAATGTGATGTTGGAATGGGACAAAAAATTATTCAACATAGCATCGTGACAAACATTTTCTCAATGTGACTCAATATAACACTCATTATCGCAATGTTACATTACATTGCAATTTAATCAATGTCATATTGTGGCATTAGAAAATTGGGGTTTAATAAAGGGTTTATAATATTAGAGTTTATAGATTAATTTTAGGGTTTATAATACTAATTCTATGGTTTAATATTATTCTAGGGTTTATAATATTAATCATGTGGTTTATAATAATAATCCTAAAATTTGTAATCCTAGGGTTTAATATATTAATATTAGGGTTTATAGTATTGGGTTTTATAATGTTAGGGTTTATAATATTCGATTTAATATTAGTTTTTAATATTGTGACATTGGAATTATATTGAAATCTATCCTACATCGCAGTGCGACAATCATTGTCATAATGTTACATTATATTGCAATTAATTCAATGTCAAATTGTGACATTTCAAAATTAGCGTTCAATATTAAGGTTTATAATATTGGGTTTAAGTAATCCTAGGGTTTATAATCTTATTATTCTTATAATCCTAGTTATTAGGGTTTATAATCCTAAGATTTATAATATTTATCTTAAGATTTAAAATATTAATCCTAGGATTTAATATTAATCTAAGTGTTTATAGTATTAATCTTATCGTTTATAATAGTGGGTTTTATAATGTTAAGGTTTTATAATATTAATAAATTAATCTTGGGGTTTATAATATAAATGTTAAGATTTAATATATTAAATACCAACACCATGAGAATTATTGTCGCAATGTTTATAATCCTCGTGTTTATAATATTAATCTTGGGGCTTAATATTAATCATAGGGTTTATAATATTAATCTTATGGTTTAATATTAATCCTAGGGTTTATAATATTTGGCTTATATTATGGTTAATATTGTGATGTTGGAATGGTACAAAAATCTATCTAGTGTTGCATTGTCACAACACGACAATCGATGTGACAATCATTGTCCCAATGTTACATTACATTCCAATTTATTCAATGTTTCATTGCGACATTAGGGTTTAATATTGATCCAAGGGTTTAAAAATTAATCTTAGGGTTTATAATATATATATTTTTTTCTTTGAATAAGTCTGATTCTATTTATATAACATAAAAGTACAATACTACCACAGCTTCAGCTGAGTGAGCCTGAAATCTGGGTTTGATAGTAAAAAAAATGCATGGTTCTGGACTGTCCTCGAAGGGGAAACCAGTCCCTTAGAAGCTTGTCTTGCTGCCCTCATAGGGGAAATTGACGTTGAGTTCAAATAATCTAACCATATAAATACAAATTGACCTATGAAGATAACATTCTTCTCTTTCGAAAAAGGAGATCTAAACAGAAATACAAAGAACAACCCATTAAACCTAGGCTTCAGAATCGTGTTCTAGCAGAGGTTTCCGTGGTTACTTGTCATTAGCAAGAGAGGGAGGTTCCTCCACAACGCGGCATATGTATTAGTCGCTGCTGCCATCTTTGTCTTCAGTGGTTGCACATGTGGATTTACTAGCAGCCTCCTTCATCTGTTCCTGATGCTTATCATCTCGTTCCATCTCTAGCGGCTCCCTTGTATACTTAGCAGCATCTTTGTCTGGAGGGGACTGAGGAGTGGGAGTAGCAGGGGGGTTAAAGCTAGTAGCTTCCTCTCGAAGGGTGACGGTGATATAAGCGATTATTACAGGCCTGTTCATAGTGCATTCAAATCAAAATTTATCTCTTTGGGAGGTTTGGCAGAGGGGAATTTGAGTAGACGGAGTGGAGACAGGGGAAACAAAGGGTTGGGAGACCGGTTGCGAAGGAGACGCAGCATGGTGAGGTTGGGAGCCTTGGGTAGAATGCTCTTTCCCAGCAAGGCTGGCTCTTCCTCTTTGGCTCCTAGTTTCTAGATAATGGCCATGAGAAAAATCCTCAGACGAGGAATTAGTGCTGGAGGAAGATCGGGAGCGAATAGCTCGGCCCCTGCTACTACCTCGACGACTTCTCATCCTATGTCTAAGACGAGGCATTTTGGCAGTGGAGCGCAGGCTATGGGGACTGAAATGCGGATGGGAATGACACTGAGCAGATAAGAAAGGTGTGGCAAGCTGAGCACAGGGCCGAGACTTCATGCAGCAAAGCGCACTCTGAGTGAAATGAAAATCCGGCAGAGTTTTAATGCAACAGATCAGCAAAAAGCGTCTCCCTGTGTGCGTTCAAGCACTTGGCTTGGCACACGCAAGAGGAAAAGAGCTACTCTGCGGAGCAAGAGACCTGCAAATGGAGTGGGCATGAATCGAAGTGCTGTGTTTCGACGCCATTAGAAACCAGGGGGGCGGCACGAACTGGTGGTGGAGCGAATTGAAAACGCAAATGCTGAGCAAGTTGGCCACATTTAATGAAGAGTAAATGCACTTGTGGGTGGCCATATGGCCACCCCACGCGGTCGACATTGGGAGCCTCCCAGGGATGAACTTCCCATCCATTTCAATAAACATCCGCATCCAGAATTAGGGTTTACAATATTGATCATAGGGTTTATAACATTAATTCTTGGGTTTGTAATATTAAACTTAGGGTTTATAATATTATGCTAAGGTTTATAATAATAATATTAGGGTTTATAATATTGGGCGAGGAAGGAGCGGGAGTGGTTCTTTATAGTTCCATTGGAAAAATAGTGACACAATTTGTTTGGGGTCTAGGCCTAGTGACCAAAAATATGACAGGATATCTTACATTAGGAAAAGGCTTGGAGGTGGCCATAGAAAAGAAAATTTCAATTCTAGTAGTTTTGGGGGAATAAATGTTTTTCATCTGCTAAATGATGAAGGTTAGGGAAGCAATATTTTTATATTTCCCTACCATGAATCAAAGGGTGCTTATTTTTACTTCATATTTTGAAAAATTGGAAATTTTCGATATTCTCATACATTTGAACGTGGTAGCAAATATTTTAGCTAGAAAAGTTCCCATTATGGATAAAAGTAGCTTTGAAGTGGATAATAGTCTCAACATCTCCCTAGTTCCTTAATGATTAAGAAAGTATCAAATTATAGTTAGATGGATGGGGGAATTTTTCTTCCTCATTATTGTGTCGTAACGAGATCTTCAAACTTCAAAATTGGATATACGACTCACAGAAGCCTAGGAATGTTTATGAAATGGATACGTGGAAAATTTCCCTGTCATTCCCTTGTAAAGTGGAATATTCTTAGAAAATAATAGGTATCAACCTTTGACGATTTTCCTCATTCCGACCACGAACATTTACGCTCCCTCAATGACTCTTTAATTGGGCTCATAAGTGGCATGTCTCTTCATCTAATTCAAGGGAGTGGTGTCTTATTTATTTATCTCCCTCAGGTGGGATATGGGTGGATTGCATCAACTACGGATTCCAGGACCTTAAGTAGAACAATGAAATTAAGGCAATCATCCGACGCCATTCCTCCTCTATCAATTCTCTGTCTCATAAACTTTGGGTAATGGATCTGGATTTAATGTTGATATGTGGCTCATGGAATTGTTGTGTCTCTTCCTATATATCGAATTCCTTAGTTCTTACGAGTATCATTGCATTATTTCCTCATCCTAGTTATGAAGCTAGTGTTTTCATTGTTAGTGAGTTATATAGTTGGGTGTGTAATATATGGTATGTAATAGAAAATTCCTTTGTCCCCTTTGACAACGTTGATGCTAGCCTTGTGATTGGAAGTATTCTAGATGCTTCTTAGTCTCTACTAGTTTCCACTAAAAAGCTTGAATATATGGTTGAAAGTCAGAGTATGTTGTTCCAACTCTTCCTGGAAGCTTAGCTGCTCCGTCATTAGGCATAAATGTAAAAAGTGGTTGAAGGTCTTAGCAAGGATGTGCACGCTCATGGTGTTTTTTTGTCTACTATGGAAGTTTCAGGATTTGGAAATGCAAAGTCAACTTCGGGTGATGAAGGTCCTAGTACCACCACAAGAGAGAAACAAACTCGTTGGATTAGAAGAAATGGTATTCACGGAAATAATCAGTGTTGAGTTTATGGACATAGAGTTCTGGGTAGCCTCCTATGAATATATTTGTTATGATGATGTTATGTAAATTTTGTTTAATATTCGATATTTTCTGTAGAGTCTACAATATTAGTGTCTTAGTTTAAGATGGAGTAACAACCCCAAAGCTTGTAACCTTTTTGAACAATCTTCTGTCATCAGGAATTTTGTATCATAAATGATATGTAAGGGTTTTGGTTTCTAATCTAGGTTTATTAATATGAAAACCCTTACCAGTTATGTTTAAAAAATATATATTAGAGTTTGTAATATTACTCCTAGGGTTTATAATCATAAGGATTATAATATTAATCCTATATATGATAAATATAATATAATAATATTAATTATCATAATTATTATTGCAATTATAATATAATAATGCTAAATCTTATGGGTTTGTATTATTACTATATTAAGATTAAAAATATAAATCCTAATATGTATAATAAATTTTCTCCAGGAAAAATCATAATTTTATTAATGAAAACAAAATTGCATGTTGTATATGCTTGTAAAGCATTCATCAAGCCAGTCAAGACTAGTGCTCATAAAGCCAATACAAATAAACTATCTTAATATGTCGAGAAACATGTTACCCTTTACTCCATTTCTTCTTTTCTACTTTCCGCCATTATCCTTGAGATGGAGTGGTTGATACAAGAGCTAGCTGGTTCTCTTCATCCATTTTTACAATTTCCTTATATGAGTCCGAGCTATCTAAGACGTGTTGTTGTTTGTATACTCCAAGTTCCTTAGACTCAGTTCTCCCCTTCGGCTGCGCTTTGGGATCTGGGATTGTTGACACTTTATGATTTGTTTCCTCATTTTCTTGTGGATTTTGGACTTCTTCATTAGTAAGGTGACCCATTTCTTCTTCATCCTCATCGTCTTCATGTAGATGCTGAGGAAATTTCCATCGTTTGGGTTTCTTACCTTGTTTATTCTTCCTTTGTGGCTCGTTCTTAGCCTTGGTACATGTATTTTGTAGATGTCCCGCCTGTCAAAATATTCGACATCTGAATGTTGTGTTTTCAAAATCTAGAAACTATGTACAACACTGCTTGTTGTGATTCAAGAGGATGCGATCCAACAATCCATTGTTGAGATCCACCTCCACACAGATTTTGGCAAAGTGAATATTCATTATTAGAATCTTTGTGTATATGTCTTTGAATATCACCTTAAGAGATTCCGAATGCCTTCTAGTATTTTATATGTTAGGCCAGGAGGTAACTCCACAATGCGAATTGTGATTTTTCATTAAGGGTGATCATAGATATATACATGGAGGGAGATATTCTTGGGCTTCATCTCCCATCGTTTCTTTATATTACAAATCTCCTTATTTTCTATTTACATTATTTTAAATATTCACCCAATCCAAAGGATTAGGTGTAAACATCCCCCCCTTCATCTGAAGGGATGTTGGTGAGTCCAAGCATCATTTTGAATCTTTCAAACTTTTCTCTTCCAAGTGATTTGGTGAAGATGTATGAAATATCCTCATTTGTGGAACAATGGCATAGATGGATTGTCTTGGCCTCAACATGATGTCAAATCAGATGGCATTTTGTATTGATGTGCTCTGTTAGATCATGGAAATTTGGGTTCTTGGCCAACCTTATGTAGAAGTGTTCTCAATCATGAGTGGAGTTGAATGCACTTGTTTCTCCTACAAATCTTCCAGAATTTTCCTTAGCCACACAATTTCCTTTGTTGCTTCAACTACTGCCACATATTATGCCTCAGTTATGGAATCTGCTAGAACTGATTGTTTGCCTGATCTATGCGAGAAAACTCCTGATCCAAGACTCATAACATAACTTGAAGTAGATACCCTTGTTTATTTTTATCCCTCGAATTTTGAATCAGAGTATCTAATAAAGCTAAAGTCACCCACCCGTGTATACTTGATTCCAAATATTGATTCCCCTTCAAGCAATTTAGAACTCGTTTTGCAGCAGACCAATGTCCCTCACAAGGATTTTACATAAACCTGGAGAGGATTCCAACAACAAATGAAATGTATGGTCTCATAGTAGACAGACTGTTGAGACTTCTTACAAGGTGTCTATACATTGTTGCATCCTCAAATTATTTTTCTTCAATGGATGTGAGCTTCAAGTCCTATTCCATTAGAGTAGTCAAAGGATTGCACTCAACCATGCCAAAACTGTTCGACAGATCTCCAATGTACTTCTTCCAAGAGAGGAATATAAACTTGGGATGTTGAGTTACTTCAATACCAAGATAGTAGTGAACATATCCCAATTCAGTCATTTCAAAACCTTTCCGCAATTCCTTCTTTATGGATGCAATGTAGCTCTCATTGTTCCTTGTCATCACATGATCATCTACATACACCACAAGATATGCAACTATTTGGCTAACTTTATTGACAAATTTTTTTTCATTATGACGATCATAATGTTTGAAGTTGAGTTTTTGAAGATGCTCAGTTAACTTCTCATACCAAGCTCGCAGTGCTTACTTGAGGCCATACATGGATTTTACAAGTTTGCATACTTTGTGTTCTTGGACCTACACAACAAATCCTCCTGGCTACGACATAAAGACATTTTATTTCATATCTCCATTCAAGAAATAAATTCTTATATCCATTTGATGGAATTTCCAACCGTTCTGAGCTACCAAGGAAAAGAGTGTCAGGATGGTAGCCCATTTTGATGTGGGGGAAAAGGTATCCTCATAATTGATCCCTTATTTCTGTGCAAAACCTTTTTCCACAAGCCTAGATTTGTGCTTGTCAAGTGAGGCATAAGATTTATACTTGTTCTTGTAGAACCACTTGCACGTAATTGGTTTGGTTCTCAATGGAGGATCAAACAGCTTCCAGGTGCCATTCTTTATCAAGGCATCATATTCCTTCTACATTGCTTCTTTCCATTCATCATGAGAAGCAACTTCTTTGAAGGAAGTTGGTTCAAAATATGTAGAAAAATTTAGTTCACAATAATAAGAAACATACATATCAACAGGTGAATTAGAATCATCTACATCACCTCCATTTTTCATGGTGGAACTTCTTGTTCCTATCTTTCCAATCTCATAAGGATGAACATTTTCAAGTGTGTTTTTCAGCCATTTTGGAGGACATTTCTGAGATGGCCTAGGCTACTTAGTTGATTGAGTTGGGGTTGAATCAATATTTAGTCTCCCAATTCTGTCAATCACATCACTCAAAGTGTCATCCGTGCTTGAAGTTTCATGAGGGGGAGAGAGTGCTTCAGTAGAATTTTCCATAGATTGATCTAGTATGGGAATCCCCCCTTCAATATGTGGAATATGATTATCAAATTCTTGAGAATATTTTTCATGTACGAATCTATCCAAGCGATCAAGATGTCGCTTAACAACATTGTCAGCCTTGGAAGATTCAAGAAATATGACATCTAGATACTACAAAATTTTTATTAACTTCATCATAAATACGATATGCTTTGGAGGTATTTGAATACCCCAAGAAGATACACTTTCAACTCCTTGCACCAAGTTTGTTTCTTTGTTCCGAATGTATCAAGGCATAACACGCAGAACCAACGACCTTGAGATGCTTCACCGAAGGAATGTGGCCATACAACATTTCATAAAGATTCTTATTTCTAATAACATTAGATGGACACCTATTATTTATATACACAACAGATAGAACTACATCAACCCAAAACATGAATTTTACATTCTTGAAAAACATCATGGAACGTGCCATATTTAAAATTGTCCTGTTCATTCTTTCAACTACTCCATTCTGTTAGGGATTATATGGCACAATTGTTTGATTTTTTATCCCATGTTGGCGAAGATAGTTTTCAAATTCATTTGAAGTGTATTGTTTTCCATTATCAGTGTGAATAAAGCCAATATGAGATTGTGCATCATTTTCAATCCATGCATGAAAGTTCTCGAATGTTTGAAAAGCATCAGATTTGTTCTTTAATAAATAAACCCAACACATTCTGGTGTAGTCATCAATAAATATCATCATATATTAATTTCCATTTGCAGAAGGAACAAGCATTGGGCCACATAAATATGAATGAATGAGTGAAAGTTTTCTATGTGCTGTGGAATGTGAATCATGAAAATACTATTTGCTATGCTTTCCTAGAATACAAGCATCACATTGCTTAAGTTTCCTAGGAATTGTAGGCAAACTAGTAACACCATTTTTCTCCAACAATTGAAGGTTGTCATAGTTTAAGTGTACAAATCTAGCATGCCATAAAAGACTTGATGGAAATGTACCTTCATCATAGTGAGAACTGTATGCAAAATTTTGTGCACGAGCGAGGTACCTTGCAGCTTCAAAATTATTTCTTCTTCTATCCCCATCATGAAAAGTGAGTGATATGATGCTTTTCTGACCTAAAACTTGCCATCAAACATATGAATGGAGTTTTCTTGCTAGTGGATGTGGACCAAAGAAAAAAAGTTTCTCCTCATCTCCGGGAGATATAGAACATCATGCAGAAGAAATTCTGGAAGACCACGCAATTTGAGGTTGATTGTGCCAAGCCCTGATGGCTTGAGTTTTGATTTGCATGCAAATTATACTGCTCCATCAACATTGTTAGTAAATTCTTCAAAAAAAATCTCTTCTAAAAGTCATGTGGCAGGTTGCTCAACACAGTGACAAATATTCAACACAATGTGTAATATAATACACAGGTCAGAGGAGAGCGCCGCAGGTCATAACTTTGTTTCAAAAAACTGAATGAGAATACCTTATTTTGAGCCTTTGACAATAATCACAAAGGTTTTTATGCTTTAAGGCAACACAACAACCCACAACCATCACAAAATACAACCATCACCTTTTTTTACTGCATACTTAACCCCAAAAATTTTAACATAGAGCTCACACCAACAACTTAAAGTAGAGAATGGAGCAATGGAAGAGGTGTCACTTATGAAAAATAGGCAGAACATAGACAAGAGGGAGTTACAAGGATAGAGAGGGAAGCCAAAAACAAATTTGGCTCTGTTTCTATTTCAGGCCAGGAGGTAACTCCACAATGTGAATTGTGATTTTGCATTAAGGTTGATCATATATATATATATACATGGGGGGAGAGACTCTTGGCTTTCAGCTCCCAATGTTCTTCATATTCCAACTCTCCTTATTTTTCATTTACATTATTTTACATATTCACCCAATCCCAAGGATTATGTGTCAATATTATCATGCCAGAAATGAAGTGGAATATTATGTAGTCTAACCCAAATTGACATCCTTAATACTACCATTGTATTTGTGTCAAAATATGGGAACCATGGAGTAACAAAAAGTCCCGTAGTTCCCCAAAACCATTGGCCTTCTTGTAGAATATATTCTCGTTCCTCTGATGATGAAAACTTAACTATGAAGAATCCTTTGGAGTAGAGTTGGATATCATAGTTTATTATCCAATTTGTGAAGATCCAGTGAAAAATATCCATTGGTTTTGGAAAAAAAACTGTTGAATCTACATATAACGACTTGGGATTCACATGTTGGGCGCAGATCATTTGTTTCTAATAGATCTATAGTCATTGTTGTAACTTGATTCAACTGTTCCACTATATAGGGGATGGGAATATTGTTTGTTTGTTCTAGATTAGCAGAGGCATACAATTTTCCTTTTAGGATGTATTTTAAAGACGGGCCTCCTTGATTCAACGCTGATCCTTTGGGAAGACTAGATCCATACTAACCTCCTGCACCCTTTGTTTTGCTTGATCCAGAATATCCTCCCCGAAATATCAAATTTAAAAATATCGTGGATGATGGAGTGACAATTTTCCTCTACAGATCAAGCTTTGAAGCATTATCAGAAAACCCAGTGTATGTAGGATATTTTGCTTCATATTTTTAACCCTTTCATAAGCCCGAACCCAAAAAATAATTGATTTTCCAATGAGAGTTTCGATAAATACTTGGAAATATGTTTGTGATTCCATATCCATAATCCTTTCTTTACAGTCAATGGTGTTAATATCCTAATTTGTGTCAAAGTACAGATCTAAGAGGCTTTGAGGAGGCTGCGGCAAGAAGAGTAAACTCATAAGTGAGATTCGATCCCTGAGAAACCTCAGATTGGTTAAAAATAAAATCCAATCATTCAGACTGCACTGCAAATCTAGTTTCAATCCTCCCTTTCGACTGCTCAGTGCACACATAGAGATGATAATCTCTTGATCTAGTTTATTTAACCATGGATCTACTGTTGGGGCCACTCTAGAAGGATAAACCACTATTGCACTCACGATAGGCTGACTATCAGATCTTATTAATGCCTTGCCTGTGGGGAGAGAAGATCCGAGCAAAAAATTCTGATCAAGGTGAAAAGCTATCCAAAACGGATCCAGATCTGGCTCAGATATGTGTCTCCCTTGACCTTTGATCGATCCATCTTGCAACAAGATAGCCCTCCAAACATTTACGACAACGCTCAGTGAAACTACTCCCAATGTTCCTTCCTTCACCACTATGTGTATTCCCAATATGTATGATAATATATTAGGTTTTATAATTTTTTTTACATGAATGATAAATATTTACATTAATTCTACGCTTGGATCAAACAAAGTACATAGGAAAAGGTTACAGTGAGTTCGTAAGTGTTGGATCTTTAAAAGAGTACAAGAGAGAATATTCAAAATTAACATCTACAAGACTTCTAGCAATGTACATACTATTGAATTTTTAACTCTGGACGGTATTCATAATGTACATTTGGTCACTTGATGTAATTGTATTTATCACTTTAATTATATTTATAAATGCTTGAGTCAAAGGAAAATTTATTTTGAGTCAAAGTACCATTGCAAATTTTTAAAGATGAAAATTTGAATTTTTTGAAATGTAAATTTTGGCTCCAAAAGTGAAAAGTCAATTTCCCTCAAAGTCAAGTTGGTCATGGCTAAGGGACATGTCTATTCATCCTAATCAAACTACTATATAAAGGCAGTTCGAGCTCCTCATTTGGGAAATTGACATTCCTCTCACAAGATAGTTTTTGGGCAAGTGAACGATGGACAAGAAGGACAAAAAGGAAGGCTCATTTTTCTCTCTCCTCTCTCTCTCTCTTGAAACTTGCACATGTGAAGTAATCTATCTCTCAATTATTTTCATTTTCTGGGGCAACTATTGCAGGGGTCCAAAATTTTCTGGGTTACTGGGATAATTGTTGCAAGGCCTAAATTCTGGGGAAACTAGCTATTGCAGGAGGGCCAAAATTTTGGAAGTGCAAGATCAGTTTGGGTGACTTGACTTGGAGGAGAATACTAGGTTTGACCATATGTTTAGGTGTGTCTCTAATTGAACAAGAAGAATTCCTTTATTGAAAAAGTTGTTGAATTTTTCCCCGTAGTGGGTTTTCTCAGGGTAAATCTTGTCTATATTTTATGGATTGTGATTTCTACTGATCTAATATTCTTTATTGTTGAATTTTTGAAGTATAATTATTGAATGATATATAGGAACAAGTTAAAACAAGATCTACATCAAAATTAATTATCATAATTTCAAGAATATTGTGCTAATCCTAATTGCACTATAAAATCAACATGGTATCAGAGCCTTGGTGAAGGAAGAAAGAAAATTTGAGATCACTTTGAAAAAACCCTAGAAGGAATGTTTTTCAAGTTATTCTTGCAGATTCGTTTCGATGGCTACATTTATGAAATCTGAAATAAGCTAAAGGGAGCATCAAACTTCATAGCTTGGAAAGTTAGACTAGACATTCTTCCTACAAAGAATAAGGTTTTCGATATTGTTACAACAAAGGTTACTGAACCAAAAGATGATGCAGAAAAATCAAATTTCATGGAATATGACATCAATGCTATGAGCATCATAGTAGACTCCATTATGGATCATTTGGTTCCCTACATTGTAAAACTTGACACCTCAAAGAAGATGTATGATTCGTAATGAATCTCTACACTATCAAGAATGTGGGTCAATAAAAGAGCTTGAAGAATGAAATTCGAAGTACAAGGATGAATAATGACAACATTGTGGCTTCTTAATTTGTAAAGATTTCTCAAATAAGAGATCATATTCAAGAAATTGGAGAATCCATCTCTGATCAAGAACTAGTGATTACAATGCTCAATGGTCTTCTTAGATCATGGGATGCCTTTGCAGTAGGTATAATTAGTTGGAAGGAAGCTACTACATTTGAACAACTATGGAAATCATGTGCTCAAGAAGAAGCAATATTATGACCAAAGTTCAGTAAGATGAGGAAGTTCAAGCCCTTGCATCTTGTTTTGAGAACAAGGAAAAGAAGAAGTTTGGACCTCAACACAAAAATTTAGAAAAATGATATTATTCCTCTAAGAAGAATAAAGATTTATCAAAGATACAATGTTATGGTTGTCAAGAACATGGACTTTCAAGAGAGATTTTCCTAATATGGTTGAAAAGAAAAGAAAAGGGAAACAACATGCTTCTGCAACAAAAGTTAAGGAAGATGGAAAACCAAAGAAGTCCATTCAGTGAAAAGGATTTCTTCCACCATTTCGTTATGACAGGTTCCCTTGCAGTTGATGATGACATGTGGTTGGTAGATAGTGGAGCATCAAGGCACATGACCGGAGAGCGTGGGAATATTTCAAGTATAACAAAAAAAAATTGTCTCAAAGTGTTGGATTAGGATATAATAACAACTATGCAATAAAATGAGTTGGAAACACTTCTATAGAACTAAAATTTGGTAGCAACGTGCATATCAACAATGTCCTTTACGTACTAGGTTTCAAAAATAATATTGTCTTTTTTGTTTGTTTTTTTAGAAGATAAAATAGATAAGGTTTCTTTTGTGGATGGAAAAGTAATTGTTTAGTCAAATGGATATAGTATAGATGATGCTAGGGTTATTGGGATTCTTGATGGAAGATTATATAGACTTGTAGGTCAATCAGATCAAGCACTAGTACATGATGGAATAGATCCAAGTGAGTTATGGCACCAAAGGTACAAACATATTCATTTTAGAGCATTACCTAAATTAAATAAAATAGTGTCAAGGGTTCCTAAGCTACGAATTAAGAATGATGACATATGCAAAGGCTGTGCTCTTAGAAATAATATCAAGAAACCATTTCCAAATAGTGACAACAGATTTAAGGAAGTTTTGGACTTGATTCATTGTGATTTATGTGGTTCGATGCCCATAAAATCAATTGGTTTTTCGTTGTGCTATGTGGAATTTATTGATGAATTCTCTTGGAAGACACAAATATATCTCTTGAAGACAAAATATGAGGTATTAAAAAATTTCCAAGAATTCAAAGTGGAAAACTTGACAGGTAGAAATATCAAGATACTGAGAATCTGAGATCTGATAATGGAGGATAATACACCTCGAAGGATCTTGTTTCTTTCTGCAAGCAGGTTGGGAATAGGAGAGAGCGAATCCCCTATAATACACAACATAATGGTGTATTAGAATGAAAGAATAGGTCCATTTAAGAATATGACAAGGCCATGTTGCATGATTTGGACTTGTTCTTGTCCTTATTGGGTGAAGCATTATGAACAACTATGTACATTTAAAATTGAAGTCCTCATAGAGTTCTAAAATTTATTACTCTTGAAGAGCCTTCTATAAAAGGAAGCCAAAGGTCAGGCACATGATAATATTTGGTTGTTTTGTATATATTCATGTTCCTAAGGATAAGAGGATCACACTTAAGCCTTCAGGAAATAAAGGCATATTTGTTGGATATAACGAACCTTCAAAGGCCTACAAAATATACATTCCATAGAAACTATATATTGAGGTTAGTTGAGATGTCCCATTCAATGAAAAAGTGGCATATTGGGGGTCTAAGGAAATCTCCATATATTCCTGGGAAGAATTAAAGCATGAGATCTCAAGAGAAGAGAATTCAATTTCTACAAAATATACTGGAAGGCTAGAAGGGCCTCAAGATCCAACAAAACAAGTTATGGTTCCAAATATCAAGAAGAGAGCAACATCGCTTAGATCCACATTGGAAGAGGAAAAAGGACATGAAACTATTGATGGCACATCTGAAGAAGTGAAGAAACCTAAGAGGTTCTCCAGCTATGCAAATATCATGACAAAACTCATTAATGAAGAACCTTCCACATATGAAGGAGTATCTAGTCAATGGGTTTAGAAGGAGGCAATGAATGAAGAGTACCAATAATCCCTGAAGAATGATGTTTGGGAAATTGTGCCAAGGCCTGAAGGAATTCAACGATTACTTCCAAGTGGATATACAAGATTAAGCATGATGCAAATGTGAGTATTGAAAAATAAAAGGCATGGTTCGTGGCTAGAGGATTCTCCCAGAAAGAGGGAGAAGACTATGATGAGAATTTTTTCCCGAGCCTTCCGTGCACAATTTGATTAGATCGATCATGTCACTTGTTGCTTCTATGGACTGAATCGTAAGATGATGTAATCATGTAATATTTCTTTCCCCAATTGCTTTTGACGAGGACGAGGGTAAGAGAAACCTAAATAATTTGAGGTATATGGAAAGGAGTCTCATGTTTTTAGGTTGAAAAAGGACTTCTGTGGACTCAAGCCACCCCCAAGAGAATGGTATGCTCATACTGACAATTATTTGACAAGACTTGGATTTTCCAAAATCGAAGCCGATCCAAACCTTTACTTTAAGGTTGTGAAGTATGCACCTGTGATATTATTATTATATGTTGATTACTTGTTTATGACAAGTGACAAGCCTCTTATCATTCAGTGAAAAAATTCGTTGGCTTCTAAGTTCGATATGAAGGATCTTGGGTTTATGCACTATTACTTGGGATTAGAAATATGGAAAAAACCTGGTGAAGTCTTCCTTGGTCAAGGAAAATGTGTGTTAGAGATCCTTCATAGATTCGGTATGATGGATTGCAAATCCATGGCCAATCCCATGGTCACTGTCTTGAAGAAGTTAAGAGGCTCTGACTCCAGATTGGTAGATCCATCTATGTACATGTAACTGATTGGTATGTTGATGCATTTGGTTAACACATGGGCATACATATGCTTTGTTCTAAACACAAGGAGTTAGTTCTAGGTAGAAACGAGACATGAGCAATGGATTGTAGCAAAGCACATATTGGGATATTCATGTGGTACAATGAACTATGGCTTGAGGTATGTTGCAAACAAGGATGTACAACTTGAGGGATATACAGACACTGGATTGGTAGGAAGTTCTAAAGAAAGGAAGAGTACCTCGAGAGTATGCTTCAGTTTGGGATACACTATGATATCGTGGATGAGAAGGAAGCATAGGTTGATTGCACTCACCACTGCTAAAGCAGAGTACATCACATCCAATGAGGCTTTACTGAAGCAGTATGGCTCTGGAGGTTGTTTACAGGATTATTCAACCAAGAGTTGGAAATGACAGTGACACACTGCGATAACTAAAGTTATGTGAAAATTTTAATGAATCTTGTGTTCCATGACAGGTCGAAGCATATTGAGATCAAGTACCACTACATCCATTACATGGTGAAAAAGAGAGAAATAAGGCTTGAATACATCTCCATTGATGAGTAGACAATTAATATTTTTATGAATCCATTATCAAGGGACAAGTTCGTGTACTTCAAAGACAAGTTGGGGCTCATGGAGATTACACCTCTCATTGAGAGGGAGTGTTGATTCATCTGCAACATGAATAGACATTCTCACGAAAGAGAGGATGGGCCCAAGAGGTTGAGAGGGCTCAACAAGAAGTGTTGAGTGAGTGTATCTTAGAGGAGGAACCTGATCACACACTAAAAATGGTGGAGTGAGGTCCTAGACCCTTATCGGACACCACACATGGTGGAGTGAGGTACTTCAACATATGGACCCTGATCACATGCTAGAAGAGTGGAGTAAGATTCTGGACCCTGATCACACAACAGATAGGGTGGAGTGAGGTCTTGTTCACCATCTAGACCTGATTATCAGCTAGGTAGGAGTTGAGTGAGGTCTTGGCCCAAAGTGTTCACCAGGAAGGGTGAGTGAGTGCTTGCTAGTTTAGGGTCTCAACATTTTGGCCTAGGTAGAGGCCATGGGATTGAAGGAATGATCACTCTGGAGGAGTGAGTGTTAATATGCTATTGAAATTGCCATCAGTTTGGTACTGCCCCAGATATGGCCACTAGTGGATGTTGATGATAGATGATGTTGTTGGTAATAATGGATAACCTTTTCTTTAGAGAAATTTGTTCAATTAAGAACATCTATGATGGTGATTATGAATACCTCCCTAGTTAAGAGAGAGTGTTGAATTTGTAACTATGTTCCGTTTTCATAATGTACATTTGGTCACTTGATGTAATTATATTTATCATTTTAAAGCATATTTGTAAATGCTTAAGTCAAAGGAAAATTTATTTTGAGTCAAAGTCCCATTGCGAGTTTTCAAAGATGAAAATTTGAATTTTTTGAAATGTAAATTTTGGCTCCAAAAGTGACAAGTATGCTTCCCTCTATGTTAAGTCAGCCTTGGCCAAGAGACATTTCCATTCATCCTAAACAAACTACTATATAAAGGCAACTCGAGCTCCTCATTTTGGAAATTCATGTTCCTCTCACAAGACATTTCTAAGCAAGTGAGTGAAGAACAAGAAGGACGAAAACGAAGGTTGTGTTTTCTCTCTCCTATCTCTCTCTAGAAACTCGCACATGTGAAGTAATATCTCTCTTCGTGATTCACATTTTCTGGGGAAAATATTGTAGGGGGGTGAAATTTATGGGTTACTGGGGCAACTTCTGCAGGGCCAAAATTCTAGGGCAACTGGTTATTACAGGAGGACTGAAATTATGGAAGTGCGGGATCAAGAGAGAAGTGAAGGATCCATTTGGGTGACTTGACTTGGAGGAGAAGAATAGGTTTGACCATAGGTCTAGGTGTGTCTCTCATTGAACATGGATAACTTCTCTATTGAAAATGTTGTTGGTTTTTTCCCCGTAGTGGGTTTTCCCAAGGTAAGTCTTGTCTCTCTTTTGTGGATTGTGATCTCTACTATTCTACTATTATTATTTTTTTGAATTTATGAAGTATAATTATTGAATTATATATTGGAATAAGTTAAAATAATATCTACATCAAAAGTAATTAACATAATTTTAGAAATATTGTGCTTAACCTAATCATACTAGAAAACCAACACACACTACTAACCCAACTTTAAGAATAGATTTTACAATATTGACCAAACATCAATATACTTTTTCAAAATAATCCATTGCTCTTGTGGGGGATCGAGAGACATGTTACAAAAAAAAGTAAAAGATGCATGATTAGTTGAGTTGCGTTGATCATATATGTTTCACTAAGTGTGGGACTCTATCAATTGACTTTTAATTTCTCCAACTTCATCTTCCAGCCTACTCACTTGAACTTTCAAATTTTGAAATTCTTCTGTCAAGAATAGGATTGTGTCGAATTGTTGCTAAATTTTGTGACAAAGGTTTAGAGTCAGAGATTGACTATGATTTGCAGGGTTTGTGCAGTTGGGGCAAGTATTGGCCATTCCAGAAGGGACATAGGTGGGATATCTATGCTCCATATTTAGCAAATCAAAGTGAAAATCACAAATTTGTAGGGGGACCAAGGGCCAATTCAGAGGATGAGAAGATGAGGCTTGGGATGAGGGAAAGAAAGGAGGAGGGATACAAAGATATGGGTGCCAAAGACATTACCAGTTGAAAAAGAGGAGGGACCAACCACAACAGAGAAGCTAGAATCAACCCAATCCAACAACTCATTGAAATGAAATTTGATAAATCGAAGGAAAATACATTTGAAGTGTCTATTATCTAAAGATCCAATACTTTCAAAAGAATTTCACTAGGTACCCCACCTACTATGCATTTGTGGCTCCAAGGGCGAAGAAATGGAGAATAACCAAGAACTGAAGGGTCCCTGAAGACATTAGGGTATATGTCTACACAACTCTTGAGGGACAAAGAGACATAAGAGAGTAAAAGTTGGATAACCCATGTAAAGTTTCTAACTGAAACAAATCCAAGAAATTCAACTCTCCCATTTGTAGGAAATGTCCCCCTTTCAAGGTTGAACAATGTCGTAAATCCTGAGAGAACCTCTAGTACACTTTTAGCCCATAGACTCCATATAATCTCTGGAGCAAGAATATGACTCCTTCATGTATGAACTATGTGGAATCCTTCACAACAATTGGAATTAACCAATTTATAATTCCAATTGCAAGTTCCAGAGACTTGGATGCCTCTAGTAATGTCACCTATTTTCATTTTAATACAAATTTATACAGGTCCATGCATAACAATAATCCCATCCAAATTGAATTGGATTAAATCCACAACCTTGAATAATTTATTGGCATAAATGAATTTAACATTCAGAATGTTTTGGAGGCTAAAGGATCCACATGCAGAGTTTTAAGGGAAATGGAAAGCACATGTACAACACGCCCGATGTCTGCCACCTTGACCATAGTGTCTAGTGATACAATCATGGTTAACACTTTTGACATTCCAATATTATATGGATCAGAGGCTTTATAAAAATTTGTTATGCCCCCAAATAAATTCTTCCACTACCTCTGATGAAGTTGAGAAATAAAATAATGAGAGAGTTCCTTATTGGATAATATTCCATCCTAATAAACCATTAGTGACTAGATTACAAGCCTCCATGTGACAGGCCAGGTTTCCCTGCACATCCACTTCCTTCTTTTGACTCCTCAGGATGTGGAAGTTGGACTTATGAGGAAATATTTCCAGTAAGATGAGGATTCTATTGAAAAGAATATTTAGATGGTTTTTCTTAGGGGGCAATCTACTGTGAAGGTGGTGAATGATAATAAGGGAGTCTTATAAGATAGTTATCTTGGAGGGGTCCCTTTCTTTTGTCAACTAAAGCCCAATTAAAAGCCCATACATTTCTGCCATGCCATTTTCCTTTTTCTGAGACCCCAAGTGATCTGAATTTGGAGGAGGTGCTCTATTTCCTCTTCCTCATAATCACATAAAACTAAACTTAGGACCGTGTTGATGCTTTGCAAGCATGATATTGGGTCTTCAAAAACAACATGTTTGTTTAATGTCTCTTCAACATGAATCAATCTTAATATGAAACTAAAAATAATAAACATAAAACACATAATCCATGTAGGCATAAATAAGAGCAAGACAAAAGGTTTGATGATGGAGTTCACCCCTCTTGGGATACATCTTCGGGGCTATCAACATGACTAGACCACTCATATAAATTTGGTATCAATGAAGTACATAAAATTTTGCTGCAAATAAAATGTGGCTATTACCCCTAAAAGGTAATTTTATCCTACATAGAACTCTCACAACAACAAAAACTCAAAAAATATCCTACAAATATGACATACTTCCACTGAAATGAGTCAAAAACATCATGTGCATCCTTCAATTCCACGTTTAAGCACATAATGAAAACTTCATGATGAAAGAAGTTAAACCTGAGTTGAGCTCTGATGGTTACAACTGCTGCAAATGAATTCTAAAGGTGAGAAAAACTCAGCCTAGAAGGTTGCCTTCATCTTGAACACCCTCAGGAACTGCTACCAAAACCTGCTTGATCCTTACACCCCTTAGGCTTCAACCTGCAAAAAATCCTATCTAGAGTGCTCTATGGATTTTGAGACCTATTCCATTGAGTCGAGAATACTAAAAAAAGGTACCTTAGCCTATTTTTTTTTCCAATTTGGTTGAAAATTGGAGAAGTTATGACATTTCCTAGTTCTCCCATTATTCGCTCCATAAATTGCACAAAATCCGGCCACTAACCACCAAATTTTCCCCAATTTCCACTAATAGGCCCAAAATTCCGCTGAAATTCGAGTGGATTTGTTGGGCATTTTAAATGTCTCCTACGACCTTAAGGTCGGAAAAATCTGGGCATATGGGGGCTATGCGCCCAAGGGCTAGTCCTCGGCGCTGACCCCTCTCCCAACCTCAAACAATAACTGCACGTACTTGGGTGGTCACATAGACCGTTTTCTGTGGTGGTCATGGTCGGTAGATGGGTGGATAACTCTGCACCAATGGTTTTTGGGTCACGGTTGTATTCTTTGGGGGCTAGCCCCCTCTCCCCCCAATGACGACAATATGAAATTTTAAATATATGTGGTGACATATATGATTAAGACTCATGGTGTAGAGGAGATGGCATGTGTGCGCGTTAGTTCAACAGAGGTCTCGTGTTCGACCGCCTAAACACAACCAATGAAAACCTGCCAACTCACACCAACGAACACCTGCCACTTGGAAGTCATACATTCGCTGGAGAAAATGGTTGACCAACCCATTGACCTGCCATGTCAGAAATATAGACTAATGACTGAGCTTCATGTCTGCAATTTTTTTACCAAATTTTCCCATTTAGGAAAACAAACATAACTCTTTTCTGAAGCCATACAAAGTCCATTTCGCATGAAACGAGTTGCACCGGATTCAAAACGACGAAAATTACGTGGTCATTCAGGTTTTGTGTCATTCTGAGAACTTTGATTTTTGAGTGAAAGTTTGATCACCTGATCACACCTCCCCACTAGGAACTTTTGGACTCCAAAATTTTATTTCCCTGGTCAATATAAAGAGGCTGGAACTCAAAATACCCACAAAAATAAATCCAAATTACAAAATTTTCAATTGGTGCTCTTCAAGCCCCAATCAAGGCACTTCACTTATCATTCTGATGAAGACCTGCTGTCCTATCAAGAATTGAGCCAACATTCTTATCGTTGTTGCAGGAATAAAAATATTGTTGAGTGGAATTTGAACATGCTATTTACCCTCATATTTACACGCCTTTAAAACACTTCATCCTTGAAATTAAATTGTTGAAGACAAACTTGACTCCATCTTGGAAATCAGAAACAACATAAATTTGCTTTAACGTCTTCAAGCTTAATTTGTACATGAGTAGTACATTGCTGCAAAAATGTTTCATGATATTATTTGCCTTGTATATAAAACATAGTCATCTTAACCACAAGACTCTATTAACACAAGTTTCAAATCGAATACTTGTATAGGAGAACATATGACAAACTTGTAGACAACTTGAACGACAATTTTGTACATTCACCAAAGTCCTTGAACACGTGGAATATAACAAGACAATACATACATGAATGAAAAACATTTAATTTTTGAAAATAGTGACAATAAATGTTCACTTTAAAAAAGTACCTAAACAATATTGAAAACAAGAATTTACACAATTTACAAAACAAATTTACAATAAGTCTACCCAATCGTCTTAAAAGTGCTTGGAAAACCACCAAATGGGAGAGACAAGTTTATCCCAATTTTTATATCACTAAGGAGCTCCAAAAACTTCACCTACATAATTGCCTATATGAGTATGGAACCTCAAGAATCACATTCCTTGATTCCCCTATCCATTATGGAGAAATTGGGATTAAATTACAGCCCTAGAAAGACCTTTATTCCTTTCACTCAAAGAGGTTTCAATGGCTAGGTACGATTAAAGACTTTGTAACAAGGATGGTAAAAATACCAAGTGAGTTTTCCACAATGGATTACACATTAATGATATGCCACCCACTCATTGCATGTTATTGTTGAGGCATTAGACAACTTATATGGGGTGCAATATTCAATTTGTACTCTCCTTTGCTAACATATCCACATATCCACTAAACCCTCATGTTTTTAATAATACAAACATGAGGTTTGGGACATGATAATAACTTATCTAAGGTTATAAAAATCAATGATGTTTCTTGAGAGGTTGATTATAAGGAATATAAATTTTTATGTCCCTTGTCGATTTCACACCTTCAAACCTTGTTTAGATATCATATCCCATCAAGGTTACACACTAGCCTACTATTTTTGATAGTTCAAGAGATGGAAAGTATTTGAATATGATGAAAATATTGAAAAGTTCCTAAACATGATGGTCAAGTATGCAAATATGAATATTAATTCAAATGGAGGAGAAGAAGAAGGTTACTTTGACTTAAGAAAGTTATTTAATTGTGTTTCCCCTGACATAATTTGAGGGTAGAGGGTTATTCAACGAAAACCAAACTTTATCTCTAGGGTATCATCACTTTGTATATATTGTTTAATTCCAATAATGTGCCTCTAAAACCATCCATTAAGCCAAATTTATCAAAAGTAGAATAATGCAACTTAAGCTCATAAGTAAACCCAAATTTTGTCAAGTTTTCTAAAACCCTATCATCGATGTAAGACCCTATAGACTCTATACCATTTAAAAAAAAATCTAAGTGGGCATGCTATTTTAAACAATAGAAGGTTATGAACCTCTGCAAGTTTTTCTTTAGTAAAATTTAGATCTTTTTTAAATATTTTAATGAAAGAAATTAATATTTATTTTCTTTGTTGTGCAATTTTTTACAAAAATTTCGATTTCAATTTGGAATCACAACATGATACATCTAATAGGTTCATAATTTAAAAATTTAACAATCAATGACAATATTTATTATTTTTTGTGGGGAGTGCCTCTTATTTCTAGTTGTTTCAGCCTCTTGATGTAGATCCAATTAGTTGTCCTCCTCTTATGGTTGGACAAACCAAACTATATTTTTCTCAAATGAACTAAGAATAACCTCTGCAGCTCCATAGCTATAGGAAACCCCAAGTTTTCCTAGCCCCTATGCACAAACATTGAGAACAACAAAGTTCAAAATTATCTCAAATTTTGGTATCTCTCACAATTCCCACTTCATAGGGTTCATAGTTTTTTACTTTCTAGGTTATTCTTCCCTTCAACTCAACATATTTCCCAAATCTTGTATCCCCTTCCCCTTTCCAAAAGTTCCCTTTATTATTCATATCAGGAAATTTAATTACTTTAAATTGTTGATCATTAAATTATCAGTGTGAATGCTCGTAAACTTATAAGATTTGGGAAAAATACATGTTGTTCTAGGTAAGGAGATTCTTATCGATTACAATTAATTTGTTTGATAAATCATTTGCTCAATTAGTCTAAAATGTATTTAAATTCTTCCATCACTAATGTAGTTTTCGTTGATTAACAACATAACATTAATATCTTTATTTACTATCCAACACTCGACCTTCAAACATTAGCTTCAACAGGTGAAAGTTATACTTAAAGAATAATAATAACGGTACAGAATTTTAAAGGCTGGATGGAGAGATACGAATCTATTTTATTGCTATATGAGGGTAGCTGAGATTGTGATTTAACGAAGAAAATCTAAAAATTTGACTGAATAAATAAATGGTAAGTAGAAATATGATCACCTAAGGTGGAAAGCCTATAGCTATTAATGTCTCGATTCTTTTCATGTTCAAACTATCTATACTGTATACTAAAGAAGCAACCTGACGCCATGTCACAAACTGGCCATTCAAATGGCCTGCACATCCTCGAGACTGATGGAATCCTCATATATGAAGAAGGCAATGAGACCTTGATGTGAAATTCCCGTATTTTCTCTGCCTGCCCTTGATGTTATGTTTGGGTGGTCGAATTGAGTGTGCTCATTTTGATTTGCAGAAGGCCGAATAGGATGAGCGAACCCATTATCATACGTTGTTTGCCCATAGAACCTTTAAGTTTGTCTAAGGTGGTAAACCCTGCCCGTGTGGTTCATCATCAAGACAAGATGGAGAATCTGATCAAGTAACCTCTTTAAATAGAAAGTATAGCTCCTACTTGCCGTTTGTAAAATCCTCAAATAATAAAAATTAATTTATTTTATTTTAAAAAGAGTAAACCAAATGATCAAAGTTTATAATTTGAATTTTAAATATTTATATTTATTTTAATAAAAATAATAATTTATAATTTAATATTATTAAACTGTAATTTATGTAATTTTATTTTTATTTCATTTTATTTATTTATTTGTTTATTTATTAATTTATTAATCTTTATTTTATTTTATTTCTATTTATTTATTTATTTTATTTTATTTTTTAATTAAGAATTTTTTTTATCTATTTTATTTTTAATTTTAATTTTATCTTTATTTTATTTTATTTCTATTTATTTATTCATATTTTATTTATTTATTTATTTAATTTATTTATTTATTTTAATCTTTTCTTATCATAGCATTTAATTATTAAAAATAAAATAAATATATAAATTCAAACTTTAAATATTATTTAATTATTTTTAACATTTAATTTATTCGATAATAATAAAAACAAATGAATATCCTTTGAATAATGCGCCGAGGCTATCTCCCTCTTTTATAAAGCGCTCGAATATTAATAGAAATCCTCCCCTTGTAAACTGTATTAAAAGGCAATATCCCGATGCTCATAGTTTAACACGCACTTATATTTTAATGCTCATCCTCTCATTATATTTTGATGTTCGAACTTCTTAGACCATAACCCCAAGCAATAACAAGTATACGCCCTCCCGAAAGGTTCACGACGGACTTTAGTTTAATAAGCATTGACCAAACCTTAGAGTTAAAACCCCAAGTCTTATCATGTCATTAGATCATTAATATGGGATCACTACATATCTTAATTTTAATACCGCGGACATCAATCGACGATACCATAGACACTTTCACATATTCATTAAAACTCCATTATGCATGAATGTCCGCCATATATATATCCCGGACCCAACTATAAGGCCAACGCCAATATAACGTTCGGGCCCACCTATTAACAATCTTCTCGCATCCGACGGCTGGAGGAGTATCACGTTGATTGGGGCGATCCAACGAGCAGGGTGGAGTTTCGCATTTTTTAAATTTTTATGCCAAACTTTAGCACATCAAATTCATGCGATGAGGGCGGTATATCCCCAATGGCGTGGCACGATCTAATAGGATTGGGTTTTTTTCTTGTGGTTTCACCTCCGGGCAAGGGCGGTGCGAAATAGGCGAGTTTGTTCGCAAAACCACCCGACTATAACCTCCGGTTCCACGTTCACCTCTTGGTTCCGTTCCTTCTACACTCCAGGTTCCATCTTCTGCGTTCACTTACTCTTCGGTACGCTTCCCTTAGCGCAGTTCTCTTCACACATTTTCTGCACAAAATGGGTAAGCCATCAAACTTTGTGTTGAAGTCTCGCTCCAGTCCTCCCCTATGCTGGTCCTTAACATGAATTGTATTCCATTCTGGCTTTAAAACCCTCCAGCACACATTCAACGTACAGCTCAACGCTAGTTCCCATTTCCGTCTCAATTCTTTGCTCCGGCTTCAGGAATTCGAGCACAACCAAGGTTCGACCTGAAGGGATTTGCACTATAACAAAATTACAATACAATTGCCCCTCCTTTTAAGTGGGGATTTCTTCTCCGTTCCCCCTTCAAGGCTGACCGTAAGGAAGGTCTAGCATCAGTTATACATAATCGTTCTATAATGGCATTATTCAGAAATTCAAAAGGTTGAATTGGTTTGACAGTCTTATCACAGTTTATCCAGTGCTCCAACATCCCGTAATACGGTGAGACTCAAACATGATTTCTAACCCGAATCCTTTTCTCTCGAGCACCGCAGATCGAAGCCATGCACGGCAGTCCACAACGCCCATCTCCGCGACCTCGGACAGAGACAGACGGTAGGAAAACGTTCACGAAAATCATGCTAACAGGCTAACCAACATATGAAAAACACGTGGCAAAATTTGAATAGTGCGAAGGGCGGTACGGTATTTCTCCTATTGGCTGGAGTGAGCAGTGTTTGCTTAGCCCACTCCAACAAAGAAAATGCCTCCGACGTAAAATAAATACATGAAGTGTAATAATGAAGATAGACCTATTTTTTGACAGTATATGAGTGGACGCTGTAAGAGGCGCTCGTACCATGGGACTGGAGAGGGGGTTGGTTGTTACAGGGCAATATCATAAAACGCAAATGGTCAGTCGTCCTTCGGTAGCTCCAATATTTCTCAATTCGGTTCTCTGTATTGTCAATCTTAACCACCACAAGATTTTTTTGGCAGTGGCTTTGCCATTGGGAAAATAAAAAAATGGATGTAGCGAGGGTAGCATCTTTTGATGGGCTCCACACGCACCGAGTTGATGGGCTCGCTTTTCCCACAAAATTAAAAGGACATTTGCAAGACCTTTAAATATTTGTCAGGAATTTAATATGGAGATTTCTTGGAGAGTCGGTGCCCTCAAAATGTTTCGACAAAAATTGTTAAATTTCAATAAAGCTTCTGATGGATGAGCTGTTCGGATTCCTAGCCCAACTTTTGCTAAAGTAAGCTGCCAAACACAAATTATGGAGCAAGTTAGGGAAGATTTGTGTGGCGTGCCTAATAAAGAGTCAGCTTAATAGCATAAGAGGAAATAACCGGAGTTTTAAATTAATTCGTGTTATTTATTTTTACTGTGAAGACGGTCGCATCCGAATCTTGATCAAAAGGAAGATCTGAAATGAGACTATTTTATTCAAAAGGCTAGATCCTCACTAACTTTATAGACTTTATTTATTGTATTTAAGGAACGGGGAATGGAATTATTCGTGTTATTTAGGAAGTATATTAAACCAAATTCATTTCAAGTGAGCCTGCCGTGTTAAGAAGAACATAGCCATGTTAGACCAAATTAAGCTTGATCCTAAGGTATTTAGCGGAGTATATGCGTATTGAAGCTTAGGTTTACGCATTTTGTAAATAGATTAGGCAAGTCCAATTTTAAGATGCAGCTATTTAAAAAACAACATAGAAGTAAAGGAAAATTTCGACGAAAGTAAGATTAGACTGAAGCATTTTCAAAAACAGCTTAAAAGTAATGGCATCTCTCAACGCAGAACAAAAGGATAGAATAGATCATATATCTGACTTTGGAATGAAACGACACACAATGGCATCATAAAATCATGTGCGAGAACAATGTGGTATCCCCCTGTATCGGGAAAAAGCATCACTGATATTTTGCATTGTCCTCTTTCCCCTTACCCTTCCGCCCCCCCCCCCTCTTCCAGTGCTAAATCGATTGAGGGGAGCTCGTGTGTGCCTACATCGAGCCGGCCAGTTGTATTTACGCATAACCTATTCTTCCTAAGGAAAATATTGTATGGTCGATCATTGATTAGAGCGATGCAGATACAAGGGATAGCATTGCAGAATGACCAAAAGGAGAAGGGCATTTGATCATATTAATGATAAGATAAAAAAGGAATCTTTAAATAGAGAGCAAATTGTGACGAAATTACCTTTGACACTGCAGAGTTTAGCAAACGGAAACTTGAAGCCAAAGCACTACAGCCTGTACGAGATTTTACAAAACTACGCTTCAAACTCGCGAGATTTTCGGAAATTCACTCTTGCAACGTCGCTAACTTGTACAATATTTTATCAAATTGACTAATTCTCTACAAAGCTGGGAAGATTATCTTGAACTGAAGCATTTCATTTAGTATTCAGCTCGAGTCGATCATGTGCAAGTGCCCGTCCAAAATGTGAGCCAAATCAGGCTTCCTGGGCAATTTTTTTCCCTGTTTGGAACTTCGGTTGTAAATTGGCACCATTTCGCCAGCAATCGCACAAACGGTCAGCTCCGAAGACTCAGCACCCCGTCGAACAAAGCGGGATTCGATGTCGAAAGCCAAACAACACGACCACAGACTTCTCCTACTGAAATAAGAACGCAGGCTTTAGCACGTCCGGTAATGCAAGCAGGCATTTGCATTTTTCTGATAGAAATCAAAGCACATTCTACCTAAATCTCACACGTATGCTCCGTCCAATATTTCAAGAATGCGTGCGCCAGAAATCTCGACCTGGACCGAAGAAATTCCAAGTGCGCTTCACGAATCCAGCCATGAAACCCCCACGTTGCATCGAATCATTTCACAAATGCTGGACAAAACACGTGGCAAAATTTGATTCGTGCGAAGGGCGGTATGGTATTTCTCCTATTGGC
>JAXQQM020081486.1:0-194429 GCA_034641835.2 Pinus albicaulis | reverse complement strand
GATTATATTATATCTTCACATATAGTGAACTTGCCTCAAAGCATAAAAAACCCGGATTGATAATAAATAATTGTGTTAGTTTAGGTACATAAATTAGCTCAACAATCATCAAGAGCTGCTGCTGGATCATTGGACCATCAAGTATACGGATCTCAAACATGATGAAAGGAGCTGGAGAAACAATCAAGTTAAAGGGAAACGAGAGATCCCTTTGCCTGATCCGAGGCACTGAATAAGAGTGGAAGCTGGAACCAAGGTACACTGCTCTCTAGACCTCGCTTCTAGAAATAATGCGCTGATGTCGACAGAAGGAGGGCCACCATAGGTGAGGCAATGAGACATCCTCAACTAAGGCACAAGAGAAAATAGTGGAGTGACGGACAGACTGACACTAATGATGATGGTGAAATGGAGAGGACTGAGTAGCGAATGGACGACTTCCCTTGTTAGAGCATAAAGAGCATGAATGACATGGCAACGATTGACACAATATCATAAGGGATAGGGGACAGTGGGACTGAAGGTCATAAGATGCGACACAAGAGAAAGACCAAGCAATGAAGGATGGAGGGCTATAACGGGGTACAAAGGGACTCATGATAGACACCATGAATGCAATGATGACTCAACTTGGATGCTCTAAACAAGGGCGACGCGATAGTGCTGCCACACAGTAAATGCCCAATGGGGGACCATGAAAACATGAGTACAAGGTGGGAACTCATGACGAAAATCGACACGAACATGGACAAGTATGGAGGCAAGGTGGTGCCCCAAATACAAGTGTCGTAAGTGAGGAAATTCAATTTTAAGGAGAGGTGAAGTGACCTTTCTTGGACAAAATGTGTCCCGGTGAAGTATCAAATCACAAAAAACTAATAGATACCCATTTGAGGGCTTGGTGAGAGCTTTCCAACGGTGTAGACGGTTTGTCAAACGGGGCTACGGTATGGTCGCAATAGTCGAAAGAAGAAACAAGGGTTCTCTTTTAATAAGGAAGTTTTCCCTCCAAATTCACTCATTTGTTATTTGTTGTTGTGGTGAATGTAGAGAGGAGAGAAGGCCCTAAATCTTGCGACGAGCGTAGCGGACAAACTGACCGTTGGAATCGAGATCCATCAGTTGTAGGTAAGAGGCCTAACCTTACTCTTTCAGTTTGATGGATTGAAAGTTCAGTTTAGGGCCCAAAATCCCAGGAACAGACCCTCCTTCATCTCTACGGCCGGGTCACACTTTTTGGGTCAAAAAGTGCGACCTGGGACGCAGGTATCAGGGCAAAAATTGCGACCTGGTCCAGAAATGGGCAGAAAACTGTGACCTGGGAGATTAGGGGGTTTTGGTGCTGTTTTATGGCTGAGAGTTGGGTTTTTCTGTTTGGTTATGGTATTCCCGATCTGTATGCTGACAAAGATGATGTTTTTGTGCAGGTATGGCAGATTTACGAGTTAACTAGAGAGAGAGAGACCTGGGTACAGTACGGGCAGAGATCCAGGCGGATCAGGGTGTCCGTCGTGTGTTGGCCAGGTTTGGGGTTCTAAAATTTTTGGAGAACCCTTTGATGAGAGCAGGAGAGCCCTTGTTGGCCTGGATTATCAGTTATTGGGATCCAGAGCATGAGGTATTTGTAGTGCAGGGGCACAGGATCGAACTGACAGTCCAGGATGTGTATTTTCTGACAGGTCTCCCACCACTGGGGATGGTGGGAAACACGCAGCCAGTATTACCACGGGGGCAGCATATCATGGAGTTTGTGGAATGACATTGTCGACTGGGTCTCCAAGTCAAGGGGACTCGGATACTGATCGGGGATCTAGAGAGGCTAGAAACCCGTGTAGTGGCCGCAGCTGTGCTGCGTATCCTGGGCAGCCAGGCGTTCCATCACATCACTGGGGGGCAGATGATGATTGTGGAAAGTGTGTTGAGTGGGACCTACTATGGGTGGGCCCAAATGATGCTTGTGTCGCTAAAATGATAGTTTTCGCTCTGCAAGCGGCAAGTGAACCACGATTGCTCGTATGGGACTTTATTGTGCGCCTTCTTCTTTGAGAAGATCCCGACCTTGAGGCCTCGTATACAGCTTCCAGATGGGGGTCCGAGAGAGCCCAGGATGCGCCAGTGGGGGCGGCTACTATGCAGAGGAGGAGGAGGGGCGGTCGGGCGAGTGTTTTGACCTGAGTTTTTTTCCCATTGGGATCAGATGGCGTTATACATAGATGACTATCCCTATAGTGGGATGAGTTATTGTGGAGATCCGGACCTGCCACTTCCTCCTGGTCGAGTCTGGGGGCCCGATGGTAAGTGACAGATTGCTATTCTTGTATGGGCATGTTAAATTTTTTTGAATAGTAGCTAGGGTGCTGATTCATGTACTTTTGGTATGCAGATATAGCACCGGCAAAACCAACCGGATACATGGGACGACCGGCAGCATCTGGAGCTACAGGTCCGAGTGGGTCGAGAGCAGTGCATAATGAGGATGCGGCCGCCCTTCTGGAGGACATCCGGCGTAGATGCGAAAGGTTGCTGACCGGAGTATCAGAGCGTGGGTGGCAGGACCTAGACGACCAGTACATAGAGCCATGTATTGGCCTACCCTCGGAATGGCGAGGGGTCATGCGGCGCATGGCGATGGCCGGTCAGGGGATACGTGATCTACAGGCTGCAGGGGCAGAGCCATTGGCTTGGGATCCGCCAGATAATGATTAGGTGTGGGGCATGTGGTGCCCCCTAGTGTGTATGTAGGGGCAGGTGATGCCCCCAGTTTTGAGTTTTTTGTAACATGCTATGGGCATGTCATATGTATCAGAGTAAATGGACTCTAATCACATGTTTTTGCGACACATACTATCGATATGCATCGTTTGTAATGATTATGAATGTTATTGTCTTGAATGAAATGCGTGTGATAAATGCCAATCTAGAACATGGTTTGCAATACTATCTACATAGTGATTCTGTTCTCAAGGTACATGGTTGAAAGTGATGGTTTCAAATGCACGTATCAAGAGTTTCACTCGTAAATAGCGTCTAAACAGCACAGGGTTATGCACACGATAAACACCATTTAGTTTCATTGCAAGAAGTAGGGAATCCAAACAAACGTGCAGATGGAGGATGCGATGAAAGAGGGCATTGGCTAAGAGACCACGCACTGCATCATATTCGGCCTGATTGTTGGTGGCAGAACCAATGCAGACCCCGTTAGAGAGAACAAGGGCATGCAAGGGGGTGAAGATGGCCCAACCTGCCGAGGCTAGATTCTGGGATAAACGACTTGCACCATCGGCGTAACCGATAAAGGGTGTGAACGGGGGGTCCTACAGAATGGTGTTACAAGACAACAAATGAGGGGAGGAAGGGAAATGACGACAACGTGAGTGCACAGAAGACATCGGGCGGCAACTGCGGGAGGGAGTACAAGGAGCAGGATGACTATGACTCATATACAAACTGGAGGGTGGTATATGAGGGCTATCGGAAATATGGTGAGAACTCGGGCTGCGGAGGTCAACAGAGACACGGGTGGAGTGATCTCGTGTATGGGTAGAAAAGGGGTGGTCCGGTGACACAACAGGGGAGGATGCCGGGGGGCTAGGATCCGAGTGCCTCACAGAGGAGGATAGGTAAAGAATGGTTACAGTAGACTTCGTCATCTGAACATCAGGGGGGGGAATGTCGATGGGAGCGGGGGGATCCTCAGGCTGACCTGAAGCATACTGCGCGAGGATGGGAGAGGCGGATTGATTTTGTTCAACCTCATACTCTTGGACCACCTCTAAAAAGGCGCGGTAATGCGTCAGGTGAGGAAAATGGTGGGAGTAATGGCCATGAACGCCACAAAAAGCACAAGGTTTGTTGGTGTGGAGAGTCTTGGGGTTCTTGGTTACGGACGAAGAAGGAATGGAGGCTTCAGGGACCGTAGACTCGGGGAACGCGACTTTAACCATGGGCTGAATACGGGGAAACTCGGGACAAGCATGGGTGGCATGACCGGTGACATCACATAAGTCACAAGGCTTTGTGGGCGGAGGAGGGGAGGGGTCAGTCGTGGTGGTCTTGTCTTTGGGTGACCCCTTGTGGGCTTTGCCTTTCTTCCCGGGAGCCGTCACGACAGGAGAAGGGTCCTGTGGAGGTGCTGGAGGCACAGTGGCAATGGAGGAAGCGAGGGGGACCGGTTGAACCGGTGTCAAAGACATGTAGGGTTTGGGGTGACCAGGAGGGGTGGCGGTTGGGGGATCAAGGTACCAAACCGGTATACCCAAGGTCAGGTTAGGGAGAGAGAGGGTGGCCATGATGGGGAAAAAATATACTCCGGGAGGGGGAGCCAGGAAAGGTATCTGCCCAGCAGGGAAATGACCAGGAGGGACGGCTCCGAGATGGTTAAGGCCTGGGGGAACCGATCCGGGAGGATAAAGGGGTTCAGGGATACCAGCTGTTGGGGGAGGGATAGAATGAGGAGGTCCGGCTGGCTGAGATGAATGGCTAGGAGCGGATTGCGGAGGGCGAGGGGGAGGTTGCTGACTAGCCGAGGCAGGCCGCTTACGGGCAGCCTGAGATGATTGCATCATGCAAACATTCGATAAGCTGGGATCAGTGATGGGAAAAGAAGGGAGATTAGGGAAAGTTCCAAGCAGGGAGAAATCTTTGTAAACGCTGGGGGAGACACTGGTCAAGGAATCGACGGTTTTCTTGTTGGCTACAGAAGAGATGGTCGTCTTAGGTGAGATCTGAGATTTTTCCTCATGATATGTCAACTGGTCAATGGTGACTATCTTTCCATTATGGGGGAAAGACATCTTGCGAAAGACCGCGGATGGGACAGCAGACATAGCATAGGTGTAGCTTCGCCCCAATAGAATGTTGTAGTCTAGCGGGGCGTCGATGACTTCGACGTCAACGCAAACATTCTTACCGGTGAGGGTGATAGGACAATTACGGAAAAGGCCAATGGGCTGGGAGGCGTGGCCATCCCATGCTCGAAGAGTGATTGTAGAAGGGGCCAGCTCAGGGGATCCGAGTTGCTTCCAAACCGAAGTGGACATCACATAGGTGGATGCCCCCTCATCAATTATACACCGTGAAACGTTGGCGTTCCAGATTTTGACTGGGATTTGGAAGGCGACAGAAGCAGGAAGAGGGGGATGGTTCGATTGAGTGGCATCGAAAACAATCATTTGGTCATCAGCAGGATCTACAGTGCCCACGGCGGATAGTAGGGCCTTATTTTGGGAAGGGCACGACTGGAGGAGTTCCAGTGTGGAAATGGCAGCAGGGGATTGCACCAAATCATCTACTATACTATATGAATGAGCAGCTCGACCGGAAGCAGCGTTTCGACGTAGGGGTCCCTTAGGAATCTTGGTATGGACCTCAAATTTGGGTTGAGGGATATGTAAGGGGCCACTGGATGTCGAAAGAGGCTCTGTAGAACCTGAAGAAGGAGGCTTGGGGGCAGACTGAGCAGGAGGCT
Organism: Pinus albicaulis; assembly: GCA_034641835.2. Classification (NCBI taxonomy): domain Eukaryota; kingdom Viridiplantae; phylum Streptophyta; class Pinopsida; order Pinales; family Pinaceae; genus Pinus; species Pinus albicaulis. Next base: position 188,959 of record JAXQQM020081486.1, on the reverse strand, counting down.
TGGGGTACTAGCGAGACCGAGTTTGAAGGTGAAGGTCGACGGTCGGGGAAGGATCGGAGTGCATCATAAGGATCTGGTAATTAGAGGAACCAGAAAGGGAAGGGGGAGTGGTGACCTGGTTGTCAGGCGGTTGGGTAGCCATGAATCCTTACTGAGGGAAAGTATCAGTAACCACAACCGGTTGGGTAGTGGCCACATTAGGAGGAGCATGAGGGGAGGCGTGTTGTCCGGGAAATGTGGCTTGAGACTCCCACATCTGCCGCATCTGGGGTAAGAGGGGACAATCGTGGGTGTAATGACCATAAACACCGCAACACGAACAAGGCTTATTTGTGCGAAGCGGCCTGTCCGGCTTGGGCAGAGTGCTTTGTTGCTGGTTGGCAATGTTAGGGTCCACACTAGGATTGGGGCCACAGGTACCAGGGGCAGATTGGTTTTGATTGCCTCTCCGCCTTCTTTGAGAAGAAGGGGGATTAGTCATGCCCTGCTGTGAAAATACTTGCCCTGGAGGGGGCTGTAAGTGCTGTTGTGGGTTTTGAGGAGGCAAGGGAGATGGAAGCGCGTATGCTGGAGGAGCTGGCACACCAGGCTGTGGATAAGGGTAATGGTGGGGTTGGGCAACATTGAGGTAAGCAAGAGGTTGGGCAAAAGGAGGAGGCATGCCGTATCCTGGATACATGCTACCGGGAGGGGGAAGAGTGCTAGAGGTGCTGGCCCCTCCCCGAGGGAGACCATAGCCCATAGAAGGTTGAGCGTACGGATGGGAAAGGGCTCCAACGATACCGTCGGCGGAATGAGATGCCCCCGGGGCGTTAGCGCCGCTGGGCCTGGGGAGGTCAGGAAGAACAGTATAAACATAACCAGATTGAGCGTAGATCAGGTCATATTTCAAGGCTATTTGGAGGGCGGCTTCTTCAGTTTGAGGAAAGTGAGAGGCGACATCTTTGCCGATAAGAGCTAAGAGGGTGCGAAGGAACCAGTCCATGTAAACCCGATCTTCGAAGGGGGGGGCTCGACATAAGCTTCGTCTTCGTCGCCATTCCTGAACATGGGCGGAAAGGCGGGTCGAAGAGGTTTGCTTGAATGAAGTCAAGAGCTCCGTGCCAGTATTGTATCGGAGAGGAAGCTGGAAATAAGATAAAAAGGCTTGGGCAAGGGTCGCAAAGGTGGTATGGGAAGAGGTGGCTTGTTCAACATACGATTTAGAAGCTTCACCGGTAAGCGTGCGTTGGAACAAACGAAGACGGATGGAGTCATCGGTAATGGCATTGGAGGAACTCCACATGTGGAAAGATCGGACATGATTGGTTGGATCTTCTCCAGCAAGGCCTTCGAACTTAGGGATGTCGGAGGGGAGCTTGGTTGGAATAGCAGGCCAACCAACATCGTGGTGGATAGGGTCGTTGATCAACTGATTGAAATTGGGGAGGCTGAGGTCTGCAATGTATGGCAACAAGGGTGTGGTCAAGGTAGTTCCTGTGGCGGTTCCGCTAGTGGCAGGTCCGGCATTAGGGCATGGAGCACCACCAGCGTTAGGCCCTGGACCAAACATGGTGAAGGTGACAGGGGGAGAACCAGGAGGAGAAATGGAACCCGATGAATCAGGAGAGGAGTCAGAGTGCGGACTCGGAGGAGGACTGGCTCGACGACGGCGGGTCGGAGCAGGTCGATCGACCGAAAACTGAGGGTGAAGGCCAAGAAGTCTCCGGGAAAGGCGCCTTGGGGGCACAATGACGACAGGAAGAAGGAAAATGACAGGGGCAGAAAGGGACAGAATCAAGTGAGGTCAAGGGCAGAAAAGGTGCAGTGACAATTGATTTTAGAGTCTTTGCCAGGTGGTGTTAACTTAGGGTCAGTGTGTGGCGTGCATTAATTTTAATTTTTAAACCTTTTCTGTTTTGAGAGCAAGAAAAAAGTGTGCTGCGTAACTGAAAATAAACCTACAGAGAACAGTATATAATGCTGAAATAACAGAAAATTAACAGTTACTTGTGCATCTATCTAACCCAAGAAGGCGGGTCTCTCAAAACTCAACTAAAAAGGGGAAAAAATCTAGGCAAAACACACGGACAAGAGGCCAATAGATCTAAGGTCAAAAAGGGACAGGGATCTAGAGGATAAGGCTGCTGAAAAGAGGTGCAGATCACAACCAAGAGACAGAGGCAAGGTGGCTGGAAAAAGGGAGGAAAACAGCAAAAAGCGGAAAGGACAGCGAGGAGGTCCTAAAGAGGGATCCAAACAAAACAACAAGAGGTGATTTGAAAGGAAGAGAGGCTGATTTAAAGGGATCTGAAAAGGAGGTAATAGATCTGGACAAGGGGGAGCTGAAACTCAGAAAAACAGAGGCTGAAACAGCTAAAAACTCTTCCACAAAAAGTGGAGGGGACTGAAGCCCTAGGGGGCTAGGTTCCCACTTAGATGAGCTAAAAAAGATCAAAACCAGGTCAAAGCGGGCTGAAACAGAGACTGGAAGACCCTGACAGAAGCTGCAGGAGAACCCAAAAAAATTGCAGAAAAATCACTGAAAAATTGGCAGGTCGCAGGTTCTGACCTGTTTTCAGTGCAGGTTGCAGAAAAGGGGTAGAAAAGTGTGACCTGGAGGTCCAAGTCGCAGGTTATGGGCCAAAAAGTGTGACCCCCCGTTCTAGTTGTCTCGGCGGCAGATTTTCAGAAAAGTTGCCGTCTCAGTTGCGGCTGGTGTCGCTTACCTGCTCAATAGGGCCAGAAACACACGAAAGTTAGAAATTTTAATGTTTTAGGGTTTTATGTGAGAAAAACAACATAAAAATAGAAAAAATAAACAGCTGAAAATAAACCCTAGGGTCTGAAGTAGCTAGATATGCAGGAATATGAAAAACGACAGCGGTCGTAAATTAAAACCCGTGTGGAGTCGCCATTTGTTAGTATGAATCCTTTGTCGAAGTGTACAAAAAAGGACCACTTTAGGTACGCATAACTAATTAGCCCTAAACAACAAAAGTGGCTGCCAATATCTTCAGATCTGCGGTTAGTTGAACATAAAAGAGCTGCAAAAACCAGATCTATGCATGGAAAGACATTAAGCAGAAAAAACAAGGGTTTGCTCCATATACCAATAGACAAGACAAGAACAATTTTTGAAAGAATTTTTATATTAATTGGGCACTTGGGAGGAAAACAAGAAGGCGTATCCAATTCTCCTCAGTGGGATGGGTTCTTGGAAGTCCTCAGCACTTCAGATCTAAGATTTTTCTCTCTTGTTGGTGTAGAAAACCCACACAAAGAATGGAACTCAAAGGGAGCTCACACAGCAAATGGTAGAAAAATGGGACCAAGTGTATAGATCCAGAGTGATCTAATAGGCAACAAAAGGTGAAGAATGATGGGAAGAACCCTCCTATTTATAACAAAATATTGGGTCATTCTAGATCTTGGTGCATGGGTTAACCAGATCTAGATCCACTTTTTATGGAATATTTTATTATATTTGTTGGAGGGAAAAGGTATTTGACTTGGGTCAAATCCCTTAATTTGTCAAAAATAAATAAATAAATGATTTATTTATCTTTTAAAGGAAGCGGTTAGAAGATAATCAAATAAATAATGATTTATTTAATTATTTAAGGAAGTGGTTGAAAGATAATTAAATAAATAATGATTTATTTAATTATTTGTGGGTGATTTAGTCATATTTAACAAGGAATATTATCTAAATAAGGTTTAAATAATTATTCCTAGAAAATAATAAGATAAATAAAGGTTTATCTAATTAATTTCTTTGATATTGGGTTAAACATGACTGGGAATAATAATTAAATTATGGTTTAATTAATTATTCCATGAGGAAAATCAAACAAATATAGGTTTGTTTAATATTTCCTTTTGGGGTTTCCTGTTTTAACATAGTGAAGGCAATTTTAATTAGGGTAAAATTGGTCTTACATGGTGTACTTTGGTCCATCTAATGATAATAGGTTAGATGACCAAAAAATGGTGTAACACCCTGATTGCAAATAACTATGCATCGGGTAGGTTATCCTCGATACTTATGGGCTCTTATCCTATCTCCAACCTCGAGGGATGATTAGGCTTGATATTCATTATTCCTGGTTTGACTATAACCTCAAAGTCATATTCCTGGAACAAAAATAACTATTGACAAATTTTTCCTCCTAAAACAGGCTTATTCACCAAATATTTTAGTGCGGAGTGATCAATGAACACCTTGAAATGCGCTCCCAACAAGTAGTGCCCGAACTTCTGTAATGCATAGACCAAATCTAACCCTTCTCCTTTTGTCATAATATAGTTATTTTCCACCTTGGAAATATTTTTGCTTGTAAAAACTATGGGGTGGTGTATGTATCCTGCTTTCGGCTATTCCAGTAATATACCCAATGCTATGTAAGATGCATGGAAATGCACATGACATTCCTTATTCTAGTTCGGGAAAACTAGAATAGGTGCAATCACCATTTTCTCTTTTAGTACGTTGGGTTTCTTCTCGCATTCTTCATCCCATTGAAAAGTGACATATTTCTTCAATAAATTCTCCATTGGTGTCGTTATCTACACATATCCATTTATAAACTTTATGTAATATGTAGTGTGTCCAAGTTTTGTGCGCAGTGTAGAAATTTGAATAATAGATGAGTTATTCACTGAGATTATCCTGATTACACACTATTTGAGCTTCATGCATAATACATAACCTCTTCTACCATTGATCATCAATTTGCGGAATTAGAAGCAGTCGCATGTGCACATTAAAACATAATCAAGCACACATATCAACACAGTATGTAATGGGGAAAGCTTACAGCTGAAAACCCCCAACTATCTGTATATTATAATGATAGAGAACATGTAACAATACATAGCACAAACTCCTCACAAGCTCTCAGCACTATCTCCAATTGTTACACACTAACTAGCTCATATATGAACAAGTCACAAGTTCAAATCTCCTCCACCTGTTAGCCTGCCTCTACTGCGCAATCCAAGATGAATAATGATGAGATCCAAGTTTGAATCCCACTGGCTTGTACTGTGCAATCCTCATTGGCAATCTCAATCAATGTGTGTGCAAATATCATGCACAGCTATAGTCACAACTGATAGTAGACTCACCCTTTCACCCACCTCTAACACTAGTCTCCACTGAACTGTCCATGCACTGCAATTAACTGATGTATTCTTTAGTTGATTTATGAGTTAATAATTAGTGAATTAATTAATAATTAATTCACACCACTCATCACTAGTGTATTTATCAGTTAGACTAAATACAACTAGTTCAACTAAGTTAAACCGAACACAACTCCACCAACCGTCTCATCAACTCCACCAAACTCTGCCACATGAGTTCTAACTGAAGTCAACCATGCAATAGCTCAACTAACCCTTAGGAAAAGCGTATTTCCTTCTGTCAGCTGCATGTGCCACATCCAAGCATCAAACTGAAGTGCTCCAAGAGGCTAAGATAATGTTTATAGTCTAAATATTATTAAGGGTTAATAATATTTGACTGTTCTATTTTTAGCTCGACAGTCTAAAAATAGAAACCACCCAATGTCTAAAAATAGAGGTCCATCTATTTTTACCAACTCGACCAATCATCCATAAATAGCATCCTACAACTCATAGACCATGATCCATATGTCTAAAAATAGACATAGTCTAAAAATAGACTTTGCGACAAAAATCACCTGTGTGGGCCCCACCTAGTTTAGGTTATCACTTTCCAAATAGGATCAAGAAAGATGTTTTAGGATGCCTCCTTCACTTTTTCTTGTTGCAATCTTCAACACGCAGTTGTGTAACTATTTTTGGTGTTGGCAAGTTCACAATCAGTGCTATCTTCGTGGGATCCACCATTAACCCCTGCTTACAGACCACATGGCCCAAAAATATGCAAAATGGTACACAAAAGATACACTTCTTAAAATTTAATGATATTTGGGTTTCCTACAGGTATCCAACATCAACCTTAAGCTCACAACATGCTTTTTCAATGACCCAAAGATGGTCTATTCATAAAAGTAAAATTCCAAAAACTTGTGTATATACTCTTTGAAAGCTGCAACTACAACTCTAGAAAATATGGTAGGAGCACTCTTCAAGCCAAAAGGCATCACCATGTACTGGTAAGAGCCCCACTCTGTAGCAAAAGTTGTCTTATGTCTATATTTTGGAACAATTCTGATCTGATGGTAACCCAAAAAGCCATTTGTGAAAGAGTAAGCCTCCTTTCCTCCTACATTGTCCAATACTTCGTCTGTAAATGGTGTGGGAAAAGGATCATGTGAGCATGCATCATTCAACTTTCTTAGGTCTACACATATCCTGATATCTTCCTTTGCATTCTTTTCCTACACCACCGTAGGACTTACTTATTCAGACTGTTCGAATGGTTCAATGATCTCAACTTTGATCTTTTTATCTAAATATACCTCCACTTTTACTTGTATTTCAGATTCAACCTATAGGGTATTTTATTTACTGGTGTTGCTTTAGGTTTGAGGGGAATCCTCATAAATCCTAGGTCCCCTAATATTCCCTTAAATTCATAAAATTTCGTGGGGAAGAGCTCTTGATACTTGTGCAAAAAAATCCATAATTTTTCTAGCTGTGTCTTCATCCTATTAATCTCCAATCATTGTAAATTTTGGTTCTTCTTCGGATTTGATATTCACCTTCTTCATTTTAGCGGGCTTAGCTATATCGAGTATTTCAGGTTCAGGTCCAACAACTTCGTGGTGTCCTTCCATTTTTGTGATATCAATATTGTGTAGATCCTCATCATATTCTTCCACAATCACATTATAACACTCCAATGCTTGCTCCAACTGCGCGGTCCAATTTGGCTGCTTCCATGTTAGCGAAGTTGTGTTTTTAAAAACCTTTTCTCTAACTTTATGAAGGAATGAATGTATGCATCGGAAGTTATATTCAAAACTAAATGTTAGTCCATTCAACCAAATTTTTCTAGTTCGTAGTTCCATGTCGCAATTCTATCTCAAGGTACCGATTCATAGGAATCGTTTCTAGTGTGTGGATAAACCCATGTACCCACTCCTGTTCTGGAACTTATTTCCAAGATGAAATACATCAGTGAATATGCACATGGGGGTCAACCTTACTGTTGTGGATCATCTGCATATCCTTTTCTATTTTATTTTGAAAAAAAAAAAAAAAAATCTAAAATTCAGAAAAAGTATATGCTATAGTATAATGTTTTTTATACTGTAACATAAAAAAAAATGTTTCTAAAAGCTCGATGCAAATTAAGTTTATTGTTAAACTTTATTTGGATGTATATTATAGTTTCATGTTTAAATGTCGAGCAAGTCTCCGAGCGGAAGTAGCAAGTATTGAAGATTATAACCGAATGATAATGTGCAGAGGCGCAAAGAGCTCGTGAGTTATTGAATCAAGTGCCCTCGCAGTTGACCTATTTGACTGCGGGGTAAACAACGATCAATGGTGTAGATTCATTGCGGGGGGACTAGCCAAAGTTTTCCGCCGTGCTCCAGGAGCCTCCGCAATGACGTCATGAGGCAAAGTGGAAGACAGTTGTAATCCATGATAAACCTTGTCAACGAATTTTTACATGTCATTTCAGGCATTTATTACGGGTTTGCGCGACTTTTAAATTGATTTTTATCACATTTTCAAATCATTTGTAATTGTTTTCCCCTTTGAGCCGTGTCGACGCCACCTTTTCATTCTCCACTACTTTACGGATTGCTTCTGTTGTCTGTACAACCATGGCCAAGCGATTTTCACTACTTGGTTCAACTAGCCACATTTCCCTCATGGAAAATGAGAGAGACATCCAAGATACCGTGTCTTCTGTAAATCATCCCCTCTTTTATCATCAAGTAAACATAAATGCCGAGAATTCCCCAGTTTTTTCTGCCATGAAGAAATCCGGTGTCCTGTCTGCATGTATCCCAAAAGCTCATTTCTTTCCTGAATTTATCTGTTGGTAGGTTTCTTCAATGTATCCCGGTAAGTGCTTTATAATGAATTCGCAGGGGTAGAATGTTCTATAGGTTTCGACGCAGTTGATTCACCAAGCGTTTTGTTTCTCCGAAGACGAGTCATCACTTCAATTCTCAGAAGACTCATTGGCAAGTTATTTTGAAAACCTTTAGGAGAAGAATTTAATCAGTAAATTCTGGGCAAAGATAATGACCTTACAGTTGACAAATCAGTATTAGGAATGATCTCCGGAAAGTTACAGAAAAGAGACTACTGGGAATCAAAGAGACAATGAAAATTTTTGATATATCATTTGATAAATTGATAAGAATAGGTTTACCTTCATGTTGGACAGAGAAAGGAAACATTATGTCATAGAAATTTTATGAAGATTCATTAATACTGGCAAAAAGCAAGATGGATAACAGGCATGAAAAGATGCAGATTTTAAAAGGAGAAATAATGTTTAATTTCTTGCAAAGGCATTTCAATTTGTTATGGATGGTGAAGACTCTCTTCACAACAATACCTACACACAGTCAGATTGTTGCATTTAGGTTGGAATATCATAGTTTCAAGAATTCATCAACAACCCAAAGTGAGATATGGAAAAAGTGCAAAACATTCTCAATGGACTCAACAAAAGGAATCCCAACATCTCAACAAAAAGTAGCCGTTGACTCAGCAACCGTATTAGAAGCAGCTGTTCTTATAGATTATGAATTTCAATTTCACGTTATGTTATTTTCTCAAAATCATGTAAATTGTAATAGGACCTTTTTGAGGCATGTACCTCCATAACTGTAAGTAGTTAAAGCAGTTAGCATTAGTTTCATCACTGGAAACTATTTTGTTATTTTGTATTTAAAGAAGATTCCAAGAAAGGAAAAGGTTCCGAGTTTTGAACCTTAAAGCCAAATTTTTGTACTCAAGAATGGAAAATTAATGAATGTGTATGCAAGTTTCTATCATTCTGTTTATGCTGAAAAGTTATCCAGTTTACACAATGTTTTCTTATCTGTGAATAAAATAGAGTAATGAGCAGTAGGTCTCTTTATACATATGTATTTAAGAGTTAAAAAAACCTTAATGTGCGCTCCTCTGTTTTAAATTTATCTTTACTTAATTCTTCAGGGTTTTAAAATGATAAATTTTGTTTGAAACAACATATAAGATTGAAATCCTCTTCTCTTTTTCTTCCGTTCATTCATTTCAGCATAATTGGAATATAGCATTGCAGAACATGCATGGATTTGATATTTAAGGGTTACATAATAAATGTTTAAGGGTTTATAAGACAAAGAAAGATATATATTCATTTGTGACATAATCAGATAATGTCTTAAGCACTGATTCCTTATCACAACTAAGGGATTGTCTCTTAAGGTACAACATAAATTGGCGCCGTTGCTGGGGAACAAAGATTCGAAGGTTTTCCCTTGGTTTTATTTTACATTTCTTCTGGTTGTTCAGAGAGGAGGAAATAATAAGCTGTGTTTGTTTTAAAATAGCTCTGGCTCCTAAGAAACCTCACACGAGGTCGGATACCTCTCAGCAAAAAGTTCTGGTTTTGTCTGATCCTGAGAAGCTTGTTTCAAAGAAGGGTCAGAAACCAAAAATATTTGATACACCAGACGTTACACTGCTTGCACCAGGTAGCAGTTCACACACTTTATCATCCAAGGATATTTCCAAGAAACTCATTTTCTCAGAAAAAGAATCCTCACCATCACCCATTCATTTTCAAGAACCTACATTAGAAGAGCAATCTTTTGAGTTTGTGTTTTTCCCTCTTACAGAAACTCAACCTCATATAGTTGCCAGCTCTTCTGCAATCGTTCATACACCAATCCCTACATTAGTTGTTCCACCTCATTCACCCCCACCTACAACTGGTATTCATTTTACCCCCGCTCAAGGAGCAGTTACCCAGGGCATAAACATGGCGACCCCTGCTTTCTTGATGAATAGATTTGCACCATTAAATCTACCCCAACCAATGAATGCAATGCCTCAGGAGTATCTCAAGTTACTCCCTAGATTTACTGGGGAAGATGAAATAACTACAGAACAACACTTGCCCTTGTTTTGCACATTTGCTGAGAATTTCAATGTTGAGAATTTAGATGTTGTAATGAGACTTTTTGTTCAGTCTCTAAGTGGAGAGGCAAGGAAATAGTTTAAAGGATTGCCTAATGGTTCAATAAATGATTGAGATGGACTAGAAAGATGTTTCATCGAGAGATGGGGTGAAAAAAAGGACCATGGTTATTCTTTGATAGAATTCAATGCAATAAAGAAGAAATCTAATGAAAATATGAATGATTTTGTGAAAATATTTAACAAATTGTATAATAGTTTGCCTTTGGAAATGAAACCTCCTCCTATTGGAGCAAGGGTCCTTTTTTCTGGTGCATTTGAACCAGATTTCAGTTTCACATTGAGAGAAAGAAGGTCCCCCACTTTGGATCAGATTCAAACTGATGCTCTGGAGATTGAGGCCAATATGTCCGTTGCTGGTAAAGTTCAAGATAAAGGAAAAGCTAAAGAAGAAGCCTCATCTCAAGGTCAGAGAATTGACGATATGACTAAAGTCATAAAAAATTTGTCTAGTAAACTGGTGAAGTTGGAAATATATAATAATAAGCCTGCAAGACAAAGTAGAGTGGTTTTTAATCCCCAATTTGAAAAACATCCCCTGTAGATTCTACAAAGAGAAAGGAAAGATCAAGATCAGGTGCAAGCACCTTTGTATATAGAGGCAGCTCCATCCCGCTCAGTAGATGATGATGATGAAAAAGAAGATGATGCTCAAATTTCTGCTGTCTACATGGAAGATGATGAAACAAAAGAAGAAACTGAGGAAGAAAGAGTGGAAGAAAATGAAGAAACTGATCTTTCATTCGATCAAGAAGAGATGGATGATTATTGCAAACAGTTTATGGACTTCATGCAATCAGAATTACATAAAAAATATGATTTGAGGTCAAATAAGAGGTTAAGAACTCAAGATGATGAGGAAAAAGAATCAGAATCAGCACCTTCTCCAATGATGAATCCATTACAGAGAAACCAGATTAAGAAATCTGATAAGGGGAAGCAACCCATGAATGAAGAAAAAGAGAAGGAAAAACAGCAAGTTGAGGCTTCTCAAACAAAGATTAAAGATCCTAATATTTTGGAGAAAGTTGTTACTATTTCTAATCAAAGTCTAAATTCCAATAAAAATCAAGAAGAACCTAAAAAGTTGACAAAAAAAAATCAAATTTTCAGTTTGTCGAAAGATTTGGAAAAAGTGAAAATTCAAATACCTCTTCTTGAGTTAATCAAAACACCTGGTTATAAGAAAGAGATTGTAGAATTTATCAATTTATCTCAGTCTGATGAAGTAGGCGATATAGTAAATCTGAAAGAAGAAAAACTAGTGGTTACTTTTGATTCTCATGTTGAAGAGGTAGATTCGTTTGTCCCTCCTTTTTATATATCACTTTTGTTACATGATTTTTTTTTACATAATTGTATGCTAGATTCTGGCGCATCCCACAATCTGATGCCATTGTGTGTGATGAAAGAGTTAAATTTACAAATCACTAAGCCATACAGAGAACTTTATTCTTTTGATTCAAAAAGGGTGAAGTGTGTGGGTCTTATTAAGGATATGGTTGTTTCATTGGCTCAAATCCCAGCCAAGAGCATTATGATGGATGTGGTAGTGGCAGATATTCCAGCCAGATTTGGTATGCTATTATCTAGATCTTGGGGGGCAAAGCTTGGAGGAGTTTTGAAGTTAGATTTTACATATGCCATCATTCCTGTTTTTAATGGGGAAGAAAGGAGATTGTATAGAGAAACTAGATTTCAAAAAACTACTACCAAGAAAGATGCAGGTAATTCACCTATTTATGGCCAAGAGAAGGAGGACCTCTCTTACTTCATGCTGCATGAAGATGCAGAATTTGCTGAAGAGTCACAAGGGAAGCTCCCTTCAGCCATTGTACATAAGGAGCTGCATTCAAACAAGCTTTGAAAGTGTTATTTTGATGATGCGTTTTCTAAAGAAGGCACTGGAGCTGGTTTCATTTTTGTATCTCCGGAAGGTAACCTTGTACCTTTCTCTTTCAAATTGGAGTTTGAATCCACCAATAATGTAGCTGAATATGAAGCATTAATCATTAGTCTGCAGACAACTAAGCAAATGGGAATTCAGTCTATGACCGTGTTTGGTGATTCTGAATTAATCATAAGACAAGTTAAGAATTTGTGTCAAGCTAAACATCCCAGGTTAAGAACATATATGAATGAGGTATGGGATTTAATTGAAGGCAGTACATTCAAACCTCCGATCAATCCAAGACTAAGATATGAAATTGAGATGAGACACAGACCTTCGATCCCTAACAATATCAAACATTGGCAGGTTTTTGAGGATGATGAACAGATTAAGCAATTTTTGTTGATGATTGAAGATTTTGAAGATCATCAGATTGATTTGGAAACTGATGAAAATGACTTGGCTGATATGTCTAAGATTCTGAAAAAGAATATTGGTGATCAACAGATTATTCAGTTGAAAGACAATATTTTACCAAGAGGTTTGGTACCTCTCGAAAGACTGTTTGATGCTAATGATGTGGCAGTGAATCAGAAGAAAGCACATCAAGATGAGAATGTGGAAGATTGTAATTTAGGAACTCAATATGAGCCTAAAATGGTCAAATTGTTCAAAGGTGTTATGAAGGACTATAAACAAAGGTACATAGATCTGTTCAAACAATTTGAGGATGTATTTGCTTGGTCATATGATGATTTTAAGATTTATGATAAGAATATTATTCAGCATAAAATCCCATTGAAAGATGGAGTCAAACCACATAGACAGAAACTCAGACAAATCAATCCATTGTTGTTGGCCCCGATTGAAAAGGAGGTAAAGAAATTGCTGCAGGCTAAAATAATTATTCCTCTCAGATATTCAGATTGGGTTTCCAATCTTGTAACATTCAGAAAGAAAAATGGAGAGATAAGGCTGTGTGTAGATTTCAGGAACTTGAATAGGGCTTCATTGAAAGATAATTATCCTTTGCCGAAAATGGATTTTGTCTTGCAAAAAGTGACTGGAGCTTACAGATTATCTATGGTAGATGGTTTTTCAGGGTATAACCAGGTTATTGTCAAGAAAATAATGGACATGTTGAAAAAGGATGCTGAGGTGAAGTGGGACAAAGAAGCAAGGGAATCTTTTGAAAGGATTAAAGAAGCTCTACAGGAAGCACCTGTTCTAATTAGTCCAGATTATTCAAAGCCATTTCAAATTTTTTCATTTGCGTCTTCCTCAACAATTGCTGCTGTGTTATTACAGAGAAATGAAGAAAAGTGTGAACAACCTGGCATATTTCAGTAAGGTGCTCCGAGATGCAGAATTAAAATATAATATATTGGAGAAACAAGTATATGCTCTGGTGAAAGCATTGAAAGCATTCAGAACCTATATTCTTCATTCCCAAATTTTAGCATATGTTCCTAATTCTGCTGTAAAGGATGTTTTAGTACAGAGCGATGTAGATGGGAAAAGAGGCAAATGGATTGCTAAAATCCAAGAATACGACCTGGATGTTAAACCAACAAATTGATCAAAGGATTGGGACTGGCCAAATTATTAACAGAGTCAAATTTCCAAGCACTGGGAATTAATTTATTGGCACCTGTAGAGGAAGTCAATGGAGAAACAGGTAATATTCAGTCAAATTCAGAAATTAAATATAAATTCCTCTGCTCATATTGGTACAAGGATATTATTCACTATTTATGCTTTCTTTCTTGTCCTCCTTCAATAAATAGAGCTAAATACAGAGCTTTAAAACTCAAGGCTCAACCTTATGTCATAATTGAAGCAAAGCTATATTGGAAAGATCCTGCTAGTGTGTTATTGTTATGTTTGACAGAGGAGGAAGTTTCAGAAGTAATTAAAGAATATCATGAATGTTTGTGCGGGGGTCACTACAGTTGGAAGGTAACTGCTCATAAAGTTCTCAAATCAGGTTTTTATTGGCCCTCTGTATTTGCTGATGTATATAAAATAGTCAGAAGTTTTCAAAAATTCCAGGTGTTCGTAGAAAAGAAAAGGTTAGCCCCTTTACCTCTTCTCCCTGTTTTTGTTGAAGAACCTTTCAGACAATGGGGATTGGATTTCATTGGAGAAATAAATCCACCATCTAGTGGGCAATTTAAGTGGATCCTTACTGCTACATATTATTTTACAAAATGGGTAGAGGAAATCCCTACCAGGAAGGCAAATTATTTGGTTGTTATGAAGTTTTTAGAAGAAAATATCTTTAGCAGATTTGGATGTCTAGTAAAGATTGTGACAGATAATGCCCAAGTTTTCAACTCAATTAGGTTTATTAATTTATGTCAGACTTATAATGTGATATTGTCTCATTCTACAGCTTATCATCCACAAGGAAATGGATTGGCATAATCTTCTAACAAAACATTAGTAAATTTTTTGAAGAAGACAATAAATGAAAACCAGAAGAATTGGGATTCAAAGCTAGTTTTTGCTCTATGGGCAACAAGGATGACCATTAGGAGATCCACTGGTAAGTCACCTTATGAACTAGTATATGGTACTCAGGCATTGTTTCCCACCCAGTTGGTGAAACCTGTGATTTCTTTCCTTCAAGATGCTCAAGAAGAACCTAATGCCATGATTAGAAGAATGAATAATGTAATGGAGTTAAGTGAAAGCAGAAATAAAGTTCGAGAGAATTTGCTTACTTACCAGCAAAAAATGAAGACAATGTTTGACAGGAAAGAAAAAGAAATCATGTTTCAGAATGGAGATCTGGTATTAAGATGGGATACCCGGAGGGAAGACAAAGGGAAACATGGAAAATTTGATCCTTTGTGGTACGGTACGTTCAAAATTAGTGAGGCCAGGATGAATAATACCTTCATTCTGGAAAGTCTTGAAGGAGAAGTAATAGATATGCCTGTGAATGGGCAATATCTAAAACATTATTTCCAGCACTAAGAGCTATTTGACCATCATTGCATATATCTGGTTTTATCATTGTACATTTTTCATTTAGCAATTTTTGACTCCATGCCCAAAGTGAAGGCACTGATCTGCAAGTTCTTAGTGTTTCGTGGCAAAAACACTATCCCCAGGTGGAGCCAGATGTTGTGGATCATATGCATATCCTTTTCTATTTTATTTTGAAAATCAAAAAACAAAAAAACAAAAAAATCTGAAATTCAGAAAAATTATATGCTATAGTATAATGTTTTTTATACTGTAACATAAAAAAGAAAATTTTCTAAAAGCTCGATGCAAATTAAGTTTATTGTTAAACTTTATTTGGATGTATATTATAGTTTCATGTTTAAACGTCGAGAAAGTCTCTGAGCGGAAGTAGCAAGTATTGAAGATTATAACCGAATGATAAAGTGCGGAGGCGCAAAGAGCTCGTGAGTTATTGAATCAAGTGCCCCCGCAGTTGACCTGTTTGACCACAGGGTAAACAACGATCAACAGTGTAGATTAACTGTGGGGGGACTAGCCAAAGTTTGCCGTTGTACTCCAGGAGCCTCCACAATGACGTCATGAGGCAAAGTGGAAGACAGCTGTAATCCATGATAAGCCTTGTCAACGTCTTTTTACACGTCATTTCAGGCGTTTATTACGGGTTTGCGCGGCTTTTAAATTGATTTTTATCACATTTTCAAATCATTTGTAATTGTTTTCCCCTTTGAGCCGTGTCGACGCCACCTTTTCATTCTCCACTACTTTACAAATTGCTTCTGTTGTCTGTACAGCCATGGCCAAGCGATTTTCACTACCTAGTTCGACTAGCCACATTTCCCTCATGGACAATGAGAGAGACATCCAAGATACCGTGTCTTCCGTAAATCATCCCCTCTTTTATCATCAAGTAACCATAAATGCAAAGAATTCCCCAGTTTTTTCTGCCATGAAGAAATCCGGTGTCCTGTCTACATGTATCCCAAAAGCTCATTTCTTTCCTGAATTTATCTGTTGGCTGGTTTCTTCAATGTATCTCGGTAAGTGCTTTATAATGAATTCGTAGGGGGAGAATGTTCTACAGGTGTCGACGAAGTTGATTCGCCAAGCGTTTTGTTTCTCCGAAGACGAGTCATCACTTCAATTCTCAGAATACTCATTGGAAAGTTATTTTGAAAACCTTTCAGGAGAAGAATTTAATTAGTAAATTCTGGGAAAAGATAATGACCTTACAGTTGACAAATCAGTATTAGGAATGATCTTCGGAAAGTTACAGAAAAGAGACTACTGGGAATCAAAGAGACAGTGAACAAGTTTGATATATCATTTGATAAATTGACAAGAATAGGTTTACCTTCATGTTGGACAGAGAAAGGAAACATTCTGTCATGGAAATTTTATGAAGATTCATTAATACTGGCAAAAAGCAAGATGGATAACAGGCATGAAAAGACACATATTTTAAAAGGAGAAACAATGTTTAATTTCTTGCAAAGGAATTTCAATTTGTTATGGATGGTGAAGACTCTCTTCACGGAAATACCTACACACAGTCAGATTGTTGCATTCAGGTTGGAATATCATAGTTTCAAGAATTCAACAACAACCCAAAGTGAGATATGGAAAAAGTGCAAAACATTCTCAATGGACTCAGCAAAAGGAATCCCAACATCTCAACAAAAAGTAGCCGTTGAATTAGAAACCATATCAGAAGTGGCTATTCTTATAGATTAGGAATTTTCAATTTCACGTTATGTTATTTTCTCAAAATCATGTAAATTGTAATAGGACCTTTTTGAGGCATGTACCTCCGTAACTGTAAGTAGTTAAAGCAGTTAGAATTAGTTTCATCGCTGGAAACTGTTTTGTTATTTTTTATTTAAAGAAGATTCCAAGAAAGGAAAAGGTTTCGATTTTTGAACCTTGAAGCCAAATTTTTGTACTCAAGAATGGAAAATGAATGAATGAGTATGCAAGTTTCTATCATTCTGTTTATGCTGAAAAGTTATCCAATTTACACAATGTTTTCTTATCTGTGAATAAAATAGAGTAATGAACAGCAGGTCTCTTTATACATATGTATTTAAGAGTTAAAAAAACCTTAATGTGCGCTCCTCTATTTTAACTTTATCTTTACTTAATTCTTCAGGGTTTTAAAATGATAGATTCTGTTTGAAACAACATATCAGATTGAAATCCTCTTCTCTTTTTCTTCCGTTCATTCATTTCAGCATAATTGGAATATAGCATTGCAGAACATGCATGGATTTGATATTTAAGGGTTACATAATCAATGTTTAAGGGTTTATAAGACAGAGACAGATATATATTCATTTGTGACATAATCAGATAATGTCTTAAGCACTGATTCCTTATCACAGCTAAGGGATTGTCTCTTAAGGTACAACACTTACCATCATAGTTTAATTCTAATTCTGTATCTGTTGGCCCAAATCTAACCCACATCAGCCTTCAATACTCCTCCCAACTTCCTATATTCCTTTTATGAGTACCCCACCATGTAGTAGGTGTAGACCTCAGGGCTACATCGAAAGCTTACAACCTCTATTTCTCTGGTATTTTTCTTTCATATTCATCAAGGAAAAGGCTTTCATATCATATCCCATCATAATAAGGTAGACGACATACCTCGAAGTTATGCAACGAAGTGATTTTGTGATTCTGGCACATTGTCTTGTAGATAATTCAAGTAACCTGTTCTGCCAATTTTCCACTTCTTCCTTCGAATCTGAAGTACATGAAATATTTTTTTCCCAACTTAGTTCACCCTATACAGTGGGATTAATTGAATCTTCCTCCATAGTTGTTATCTGATAAATGTTGTCGACATATGTGTTGCAGTACTCATCCTGGACAGGCTCTGTATAACACACTTCTTCTGATGGGTCTAAAGGAACAATGAACCTCATATTATATTTTTCGAACACCATTTGTCTCTTCTTCAAATTAATTATTGCTAAAGTATTGAAAGCCCAATCTAATCCAAGTAACGCCAGATAGGGGTTGATTTCATCTACAATTTCAATCACCTCGAAGTCTGCAACAACACACACTCCTTCAATATCTACTACCACGGCAGGTAACCTTCCCATAGGGAGTATCTTTTGTTGGTTGGCCATCCTCAAATGGATTAGCGACCATTGCAACTTTGGTCTTCCCATTAACTCCAAATTTTTCTTAGGTAACACATTGGCATAAAATCCTAAGTCTAGGATTACCTGATCCATATCGTATTCCTCGTTCTACGTATTTAGTCTCATTTCCTTCCTCGTTATCTTCTTATGTCGATGTAAATTGTTCACTACGCACAAATAACTTCATGGTACTTCTTTATTAGCACAATAATCTATCAAATTTGGAGTCCTTCGACATCCATTTGATTCCCCAAAAACTTCATGCAAGTCTATAAGAACAACTTCAAGATACTCAGATCCACTTCCTGCATCAAAGTAGATACATTAGCGCAATACTTCTTTGGAATTAACTTTAGTTGTGCACTAGATGTTGAAGCTATAGCATCCATGAACATATCTTTTTCATTCTGAATACTGAACCCATGGGATTTTTCTACGATATTTCTTACCCATGTATCTTCCATTTTATTCTTACCTTCTACTTTATCATCTCCCATAGCATCTCCACTCCTTGTTACAATTTTGATGCACGGTTCATCCTTCCTTAGTTCAACGTTCATCATTTGTAGATTCTCTGTGGGATGTTGGTTCCTTTTCTCCTGCATGTTCGTTAGAAGGACCAAACATTCTTCTATCCCATGATCAAAATATTTGTAGTGCATACAGGTTGTAGCATGGTTGTAATGATCTCTTGCAAACTGTCCTGTTTTTCTATAGTTGTAATAGATAGTCTAGCTGCGTCCTCGACCAAATCCTCATCCTCATCCTTGCAAACCGCCTCAACCATCATGATGTCATTGATCCTCGTGTGCATACCCTTCAACTTGAATTCTATAAGCATCAACACTGCGATCCATTATCAAGTCATAACTTCAATAGTTTTTCTCATCATGTCCTACTGAATTACAAAAGTTGCAAAATAATTGCCTTGGGGTCTACATATATTTCTGTAATAAATTGTAATTTTCAGAGCAATGTTGGCCTCTATTTTTACGTATCTCACACCATAGGCTTGATCTTGGATTTAATGGATTAGTTTTTCCACTAGCCAAGTAATCTCTAAGCACATGGCATTTCTCCTTAGAATGGCCTTCTGCTTTGCAATTTATACACCATACTTCTTGTCTAACTTATTTTCATTTCTTGAAATATTGTAATTAAAAGGTCAAGTTTTCTAGATGAATATGAATCTGATGTACTCTTGTATGAGTATCTCCTATTCGCGGAGCTTCCAACTTCATTGCAATTTCCAGGGCTTGGACTTGAGTTACATTTTTTGTTGTGTCAAGGGTAACTTGATATGTGGAAGAAACACAACTATAAACTATTCTTTGTGCTGCTATGGGGGTATGTTTAAGCTTACTTGTCCCATTAATACCTTTAATCATTGATCCAACTCCCAAAAATATTAATTATCCATTTGTTTGATTTCCTTCAATTCAGTAATGCACTACGACTCAGACTTCATCTTCTTGAATTCAGATACTGATGCTTTCTTAATATCATCAAATGAAACAACCTGGTGAGTCAAATAATACTTCATGTACCATGTCAATGCTCTCTCTTGCAACTTTGTGATGAGCTGTTACTTCTTTAAATATTTGTGAGTAACCTATCTTGCTTTCCATACTACATTAGCTACGAACCAAAACTTCTCAGGATCCTCTGATCCAAGTCCTCTAAAAATAGGTAGCTTAATATCATTGACCATGTTTCTTCTTGGGGGGATAGTGGGAGGGGATGGGGTGTAGGATAATTTGGAGGAGGGGGATGATGGGAAAGGGGAGTACAAGGATGGGGAAACCCAAAGGTTCCCTAATTATTCTAAGCTTCTGACTTTGATGCATCTTCAGGTTGGGTGGAGGAATATCACGAGGTTGCGGGGTTATTTCCTTCTTCCTCACTCCCAGAATCTCCTAACAAGGGACTATAATCAATTTCAATAAAATTATTTGGTTCATGTTATATTATGTATCACTTTCCACTTCTCGTAGACCCAGTTCCTGGTTCAAACTTATTCCCTCTTCATCCAAACATTAATCTGACTGCATTCGTAGCACACCATTTTCACTCAAAATCATTTTAATACACAACTTAAAAAAATTTAGATACTTACCTCACGGTCCCTTGAAGGATATTTTCTCAGCTTCGCTGTAAGATACAATTGTTTCTATGGAAAATTCAATGATAAATCCTCCCAAGATACTATCAATCCAAAAATCAACAGCTCTTGAGATGCTGTTGCTAGTATCCTTGAGTCGCTATATCAATTTAGGGCTCCACGTGGTAGGCTCGTCGTTTTTAAATTTTTTTTTATTCTCGGTCGATTCATATAGTTCATTAGAAAATGACACAAAGAAAATATCATGCTGCTCTATGAAAAGATACCTCTGCAACCAGGATTAAGTTGTCAATCACGAATTTTTGTTTTCCTAACCTTTGACTTATCATTCTTTCTAATTTACTGAATCTTGTATTTCCTTCTTTGATGGATGCCACATCCACATGTCCCTCAAATATATCCTGGTCTCGGCAACAGAACCATTTGTTGGTTCTTATGGGCTTGACCCAGGTTTTTCTTGTACTTCACACCAACAAAACCCTCAGACATCAACCCTTTCGGCAACGACCTATAAGAAGATCACAATCTCACTCGAGGTGGCTATGGGTGGTTGCAGAACCATGTTTCTGCAACCTTGAGGAACTACGCGAGGTGGCTTTACTTCACTTTTCTGTATTTTACTTAGTCTTCTGGAATACATATCACTATTGCGCTATAAATTAACTACTTACTTCGTCACATTCAGTTTAACATAAGAATATCACAAAACAATATAAACCTCACTATTATAACATTTATTAGTAATTAGTACTTCGCATCCATAGATAGAAAGCAAACATAACAATGCAAATAGATACAAAATATTTCCCAAAACTTATTCTTATTTATTAAGATGAATCTTTCGAGTAAATTTAGCTTCTCGACCTATGCACACAACTACAAGTGGTTTACGCACTAACCTGCACACTCTTCCAAGGTCTCCATGCACTAAATATGCAATGGCTTGCACTCAATGCCTACGATTATGATCGATTATTCTTCGAAAAATAATTACATTTATTTATATAGATTTACATAAAGACAAAACCATGGTCCACATACCATGGGCTTCGAAAAAACAATTAAATAAAACCCAAATACCTGTTACAAAATGAGGTGCTTAGACCTACCCCAAAGCTCCTAGAACACTGCACGGTAAATATATCTTCGCGGTACCATGAACTATGCTCCTCAAAATTCAGGGTCTTTGACCAAAATTGGACCAAGTTGGGCCACAACCAACACCACACCTAATCCCCAAAAGAATTTTAATTCAATTTGATCATCAAGGCCTTAAATGAGCGACCCCCCCCCCCCTAGGGTTACCTTTTGAAGCACCATAAAATAAGAAAGAGTGACATCCCTTCTTTACTCTTCATTCCTTGAATTTATCACTGTCAAGTTTGATGATATATGACTTTTTTTTGAATTGGTTTGATATTGAAGCTACCAATATGATTTGATGGATTCCACAAATGTAGTCGATTCCTTTCCTATTCAGATAAATTATTCAAATAATTATTAAATACTCTAGAAAAAATAAATTCAAAAATAATTTGAAAAACCTTATTTGTAACAGTGGTGGGAACATGTTTGTAATGTTCCAAAACTGGAATTTCTACAACAATGAGAATACTCTAAGGTATTCCAGAGTTGGAGATGCATAAATATACCTCATAAAAGATGTCTAATGACATATATTTTAATAAAATATGCAGAAAAAAAATTATACAGCGTTTTATAAACCAAAAGCTCGGGAAAAGTGATGATTTAGGCCCTAAAATGAATCTATTCATATATCTGCGTAAAAATAATATGGGAAAGTAGTTGGATATGATATCTAGGGTTATGAGGGACTCCCATGTCAAATTTCAGCAAAAAAAAAAAGCGTTTTTCTATGTTAAACAGTTCCTCCCTTCCTAACTAGGCTAGAAAACCCTGATTTCCCATGGCTTAGACTATGCAGGAATTTGCTGAAGCATGGATAGCGTAATTTTTGAGGGTTTTAACTGAAATAATTCTGGAACATTAGTATGGAAACTTAGGATATGAATCAAATGATTTACATTAGGAAAAACATATATTTACATAAAGAAAGGCCTCAAAATGAGGTGTTGCAACCATGGAATGAGATAGGAGAGCTGAACAACGTAATTTACAGGGGAATGAAGCAGTGTTTCATTATATTTTGGATCTATAATAGATATGAATACAAAATCATAGATCAGAATGGGATCTATATGCAAAAGAGATTTTTAGTACATTCCCCTTGGGGATCTCAGCAGAAGATGAATAATAATGACTAGATCTGAGATCTAAACCATGGATCTACAGTAAAATTTAGAAATTTCTGAAGAATATGATACACAGTATATCAGATCTAAAATGGAACATAGATTGGTTGGCCAATCTATGGATCACCACAATGAAGGGAAGGATCCCTTTCACTAGAGATCTATCCTCCAGACTGATGCAAAACCCACACTCCAACTCTGCCTGAAAAAAAGACATAGTTTCCTCAAGGGAATACACTGATAAAGTGGAGAATACTTTGGCCTGATGCCAAGATATGGATCTGAAGAAAAATTAGGAGAGGCACTCTTCTAGGAGGTTAGAAGACACACTCCGTGAGAAGAGGCTCCCAAAACAAGCTAGATCTCTGCAGATCTAGAATCCCACTTGTTGCAGCTCATTGAAACATGTAAATCCTGACTGGATTTACGCTGCCTAAGAGAGATGGAGCTTGGCCTCAAATCCTGATAGTGGAAAAAGCAAAACAACCTCCTACAAGAGCTTCTTAATGGAAGGAGAGAGAGGATTCCTAAACAGGAAACCCTCTTGTGCTATGCAGCACAATTCTCAGGCTAAAAAACCTGGAGAATTCGAATTAGTCTAAGCAGAATAATTTCTGAATATATTCAACAACCTTTTCCTTGAGCCTTCTCCTTCCTTTTATAAGATGAGGATGTGCAAAACCCTAAACCACTTACAAAACTTTAACTCCTTTCACATGAAGCCCTTCCATCTAAAACTGCGCTGAGTCTCTAGATGGTTTGATGAATCTATAAATAACTGAGATTTGGTCCCATTGACCCTGTGAATTGTCTCAATCCTGTTTCACACACAAGTGGATTTTATTACAAAGGCCCATATTTATCCCTTTTCACATTGGGCATGTATTTATTATTTTATTTAAGGAGTTTTTCATGTCCTCCTTTACATTTTATTCATCAAATAATAGAAAATAAACAAAATGAAATATTCCTATTAGCTTGGGCTAATTAGGAATATTACAATTCTCCCCTCCAAAATTGTTGCTTGTCCTCAAGAAACTGCAAGGTGAGTGCTGCCAAAATATCTAATGGAATTGTCTCCTCCCCGGAATGAACCATATAGCTGTCATCATGAAGAATTGGGAGATACAAAGGAAGAATTACAAGTTGTCCATTGGTTTTCTCAAGGCATGAGAGATTGTAAATATAGGGTACTTCAAATCCTTAAAGAGCCTTTACTCTCTGTTATTGCCTAAATCTACCTCAGGCTGAAGGAAGGCAGAGATAGGATAACACCAAACCATGCTCAGCCTTGTAGCTAGCCCTACAAGGACAGGAGGGCTCTCTCCATAAAAGGATATTCAATAAAAACACAATAGTGAACTGATATTAGGCTAGGTAAAATGATGGGAAAAAGGTTTAAATAAATGAATGAATTTTTAGGGATGTGTGGAACAGATGGGGTTGGGCAGTTTGAAACTGGGGAATTAAATCAGAGATATAAGGTATTTCATGGGGCAAGGTAGGCAGGAAATTTAGCAATTAAGTTTAAATAATGATGGAATTTTTAAAGACTGGTGAGGAGCTGAAAAGGGCATAGGAGATGGATCCTTTTCAAACAGAAGAAAACATAGAGCATTGAATGTTTTCCCAAGGAAGAGCATTAAAAAATGGATTCTACCTATCTATCTTGAAAGCATCCAACCAGACAATGTAAATGAATGAATGGTAAACATGACAATTAACAGATGAACACAAAAGAAAGAACAATGCTAAAATCCATACCACATGGATTCCACAAATCAGAGCTGCATATCTTTATTAATTCCCTGCCAAACTGTTACAAAAATAGCAGCCTCACTTTGTTGCAAAAATCCAACCATTACACTCTGAAATTCATAAAATATATACATTTTCTCACCCTTTTACTAAGGGAATTGAGCTCAACAATTTCTTAAAGATAGAATCAGTTACATTAAACTTGGGCCGAATTTCTCAAAATGGGTGTTGAAGATGAACTCCTATATCCTAAACCATAGCACTTGTTACAAAAATGAAAGAGGTTTTTGTAGATACGGTCATGTTGGAGAAAAAACTCTCTCAAATTTTGGAAATTCGTTTCCAGTTTCTCGCAATCTGTTCCACAAAATCATCTCTAAAACAGAAAATCATTAAAAATTTAAATCTGTAAAAATGAGCTGTAAAGATCTAGTCACATATCCCAATTCGTGACACCTTTGAATAAAATAAAAGAGGTTTTTGTTATATGGCTCGTGGTTAACAAAAACCTCCTTGGGTTGTGCAGAATTACGTTCCATTTTTTGTAAAATGGCCGTGCACTAAAATGACTAAAACAGTAAAAAATATGAAAATTTTGCTTTGTTTTAATGTAGGCTCCAAATATCACTATATATCTCCCACATAGTAGCACCTGTGCATAAAATGAAGGAGGTTTTTGTTATTTGCTATGTGATGAAAAAAATCTCTTTCACTTTTGAAAAATTCCTTACCATTATTTCACAAACTAATTTTGTACTAAACTTGTCACTGTGTGCAGCAAATGACCTCAAAATATGCATAACCAAGAATCACTCATTCATTTTGATCATATCTTCTAATCCGGGAGCCAGTTACGGGAGTGTGATATACTGTTGGAAATATTTTTCCGAGCTTATTCTGATGGAAACACTTGTGACATGTTTTTTTTTGCTGAAAATCATGTGCAAAACATCTGATAAAACCAAACATAGTAAGAGCTCATGTTGATCCCTGGTGACAGGATGTGAAGACTGGAACTAACATCGGCTCCAATGGGGATGGTAGCTCCTTGGAGGTGCCAAGAACTACAGATCTCTGGGAAATAAGGCAATGCATTCATCCATTGGGCTATGGATGGTCAAACAACTGCAAACCCAAAACAACTCATACCAATCCCAAAACATATACATACTGCAACCTATGCATAAACCAATACCGGAAACTGAAATGTTGCCTTTGACATCTTATTTATTTAAAAATCAATCCTACTTTGATGCGAAACCAATAGATCAAGTAACACTGTAATGCCAGATCAACCAATCAAGTAACTGTGACAAGGATGCTGCTTGAAAGTGCTTCAACCAGGACACAAATGTAAATGCTGACAGCCATACATGCACATAACGAGTCTGGTTATGTAAAAGACAATTTGATCTATCATTCAAACTGAAAAAAAATTCCATGTACGTTGCAATAGGATGGAAAAAACCAGACTCTGTTTGCTGCCCCAACTCCAAAATACATGCTTCCAGCTACAAACTGTCAATGCAAACATCCACGTGCAGCTCTATTGTTTCTTGTTTTGAAGGAGGGAGAGTTTCCAAAAACGATTTAGGATCTCGAAATTCATATGATTGAATCTGATCATTTAAATACTAAATCTCCTTCTCAAAATTTTCAACAACTAACTCAAAGAAACCATTCTTAGCTTCAGAAGGAAACTTCGGAGATCTCAAACATTGAAGCACGACAATGAAAAATACTTCATCAATTTCAATATCCACTAGCTGATCTCTAACTTCTTTTAAAGCTTCACAAAGAGCAGGGTTTGCCACATACCCTACCATTTTATTTTAGTGCATGAGTGGATCAGTGAGCACTATAATCTCTGGATTGAGTTGGAGTCACCAAGTGAATGTTTCAGCCTTCATATGTCTGATTGTTGTCCACCATCAACAATCAGATCTGAACTTGATTAGATCTTACTGAGGAAACCAGATGTTCAGTTCATAAACTAGACCGGAGATTGACTGAAGCAACATTCATCTACTTTCGCTAATGCAAAGCAAGAGCGTTTCGAAGGCTACAGCTAGCAGACTCTAAGATGCAGCGGATTTATAAAACAAACAAGCTTTTCAATATTCCCTAGGCTATGAGTACTTCTTTATGTTATTACCTAAATCTACCTCGAGTTTGAAGGAAGGCGGAATGGAGATGAGGATAACAAACCATGCCAGTACCAGCCTACGAGACAGGGAGGGCTCTCTACTTAAAAAGGATATTCAATAAAAACACAATATGTTGATATTAGGCTCGTGGGGGGGGGGGGGGGAAATGATGGAAAAAAGGTTTAAATAAATAAATGAATTTTAGGGATGTGGAACGGATAGGAGTTAGAGCGATTTGGCGAAATTAAATCGAAGGCTATAAGGTATTTCATGAGGCAAGGTAGAGGAAGTGCAGACAGGATTTAAATAATGATGGAATTTTTAAAAATGGTGAGGTAAAAAAAGGGCATAGGAGATGGATCCTTTTCAAACAGAAGAAAACATAGAGCATTGAATGTTTTCCCAAGGAAGAGCATTAAAAAATGGATTTTACCTATATATCTTGAAAGCATCCAACCAGACAATGTAAATGAATGAATGGTGAACATGACAATTAACAGATGAACATAAAAGAAAGAACAATGCTAAAATCCATACCACAGGGATTCCACAAATCAGAGCTGCATATCTTTATTAATTCCCTGCCAAACTGTTACAAAAATAGCAGCCTCACTTTGTTGCAAAAATCCAACCATTACACTCTGAAATTCATAAAATATATACATTTTCTCACCCTTTTACTAAGGGAATTGAGCTCAACAATTTCTTAAAGATAGAATCAGTTACATTAAACTTGGGCCGAATTTCTGAAAATAGGTGTTGAAGATGAACTAGTATCTCCTAAACCATAGCACCTGTTACAAAAATGAAAGAGGTTTTTGTAGATAAGGTTATTTTGGAGAAAAAAATCTCTCAAATTTGGGAAATTCATTTCCATTTGCTCGAAATATGTTCCACAAAATCATCTCTAAAACAGAAAATCATTAAAAATTTAAATATGTAAAAATGAGCTGTAAAGATCTAGTCACATATCCCAATTTGTGACACCTTTGAATAAAATGAAAGAGGTTTTTGTTATATGGATCGTGGTTAACAAAAAAATCCTTGGGTTTCTCAGAATTACTTTCCATCTGTTGTAAAATGGCTGCACACTAAAATGACTAAAACAGTAAAAAATATGAAAATTTTGCTTTGTTTTAATGTAGGCTCCAAATATCACTGTATATCTCCCACATAGTAGAACCTGTGCATAAAATGAAGGAGGTTTTTGTTATTTGATATGTGATGAACAAAAATGTATTTCAATTTTGAAAAATTCCTTACCATTATTTCACAAACTTATTTTTTACTAAACTTGTCATTGTGTGCAGCAACTGACCTCAAAACATGCATAACCAAGAATCACTCATTCATTTTGATCATATCTTCTAATCCGGGAGCCAGTTACGGGAGTGTGATATATCGTTGGAAATATTTTTCCGAGCTTCTTCTGATGGACACACTTGTGACATGTTTTTTGTTGAACATAATGTGCAAAACATCTGACAAAACCAGACATAGTAAGAGCTCATATTGATCCCTGGTGACAGGTTGCGAAGACTGGAACTAACACTCTCCATGCTATCATCCAAATAAGAGGAGCCATTCTTTATAGCTCATAGAAACAATCATTAATCCCCATAATGTGCATTGAGTAGGGGATATAAGGCTAGAAATGAGAGATAAATATACTCAACTCATGCTGTCCCTCTTTCCATTGTTGATGGATGTGGAGCTGTTGATCCTGGGCTACAAAAATTTAGTTCTCATGAAGCCAAGAGGAGCTTGGACCTTCATGATTCTCTTCATGGATTCTAGTGAGTCTTCTTGCCCAACCTCCTATGCATATATTGAAAAAATCATTTTTACCATAGGTGCTCCAACAGAAATATGGACTAAGTGTCATTGGATGGTGACCCAAGTCCCTCCTTTGAGACCAACTTTGTCCATCCTCTAGCTGCCTCAAATCATGATACAATAAGTGGCCATCCCACCACCTTTTTGTTTCCATAAGCTTCTTCAAAGCTTGGAAATAATGGAGGATAATAGGTGTTGGTTGAACATGATTCAAGCAACACATGCCTTGCTCCAAGTTCTCCTTTGTGAGAGATCCCTTCCCATGACATAAGCCCAATACATGACCTTTTGCATAAGAAAACACAAGATATAATGCAACAGCTATATTGTTGAGATTCAACAAGATGACGAGCTTAGTGAAAAGAGTTGCCTTCACTAAGTGGGCCCACAGGCTATTTTTGGCACAAAGTCTATTTTTAGACATGTCGATCATATTCTATGAGTTGCAGGATGCTATTTGTGGATGGTTTGTCAAGTTGGAAAAATAGATGGACTTCTATTTTTAGACATTTTGGGCGGAGTCTATTTTTAGACTGCCAGTCTAAAAATAGATATGTCGAATATTATTAGCTCTTAATAATATTTGGACTCTAAACATTATCTTATTCTCTTGGAGCACTTCAATTAAGTGCATAGATGTGGCACAAGAGCTGATAGAAGGAATTACGCTATTCCTGAGGGTTAAGTGGAGCTATTGCATGGATACTTCAGTTAGAACTCATGTGACAGAGTTTGGTGGAGTTATTGAGGTAGTTGGTGGAGTTGTGTTCAGTTTAACTGAGTTAAACATAGTTGAGCTAGTTATATCTAGTCTAACTGATTGATACACTAGTGAGAGTGGTGTGAATTAATTATTAATTAATTCACTAATTATTAACTCATTAATCAACTAAAGAATACATCAGTTAACTACAGTGCATGGACAGTTTCAATGGAGACCGGTGAAGAGGTAGGTGAAAGAGCAGTGTGACTATCAGTTGTGACTATGAGCGTGCATTTGTTATCAACACTCGATGGAATGCCAATGAGGATGCATGAGAAAAGACTGGCTAATTCAGGTTAATTGAGGCCATTCTTGAGGATACATAATAGAGAGCGGGCTGGCAGTGCTTGGTGTGCATGCGTTTTAGATGCGGGCACAGGCAATTATTAACTTGTTATTATTTCTGCGAAACCCAGACCTTAAATTAAGATTTGTATGAGGATTTTTACATGATCTCTATGAAATATATTATATACACATATTTGAGGTTTTCAGCTTCAATCTTTCTCGTTAAAACAACTGTGTTAATGTGTGTGAATTTTTATGGCTTCACGTGTGCATTGCAATTGATTTAATTTCCGCATGTGATGATCATTGGTGGAATAGATTCTATATTGTGCATGAAGTTAAAATAGTGTGTGATCAAGAGAATCTTGGACATATAAAATATTAGTTATATAATTTCTACATGGTATCAAAGCAGTTGATCATTGAAGTAGATTGCAATTATTGAAGCGATTGAGTTTTGTGCTGGTGGAATTCGAATTTGCTGTAGTGTTTTCTTGGTGTTGAAGTAGAGCATTCATTGAAATGTATTTCAATGGATTGCGATTGGAGTATGCCCTTGATGGTAGCTCGAATTATATTGCATGGAAAGACAGGATGGAGGTGGTGCTGGATGATAATGGGTTAAAGGAGTTCATAGATGCAGAAATTCCAAAACCTGCTTCTAGCGATGCTGTTGCGCTTGATGCATGGAAAAAGAAGACAACAATGTGTTGAAGGATTCTGTTGGAAGGTGTGAAGGATCACATAGTGTCCAGCCTTCATGGTAAAGCTAGTCCATTATTGATGTGGAAAGATTTGACAGACTTGTTCCAAAGCAGAAGTGACCAAAGGAAGTTGGCACTTAAAGACAAACTTAGGAAAATAAAAATGGAGAAAGGCAACAATATACCAAAGTAACTCACAAAGTTTGTCTAGTGTAGGGATGAGCTGGGAAGTGTGGGGGTTACTATAGATGAAGAAGACTTGGTGAGCTTGTCTCTTCTTGGGCTTCCGAAGAGTTTGCATTGCTACGAGGACTTTGTCAATGGTCGGGAGAAACAACTAGGATGGGAATGACTTTGGTAGGATCTTGTGCAGGAGGAGATAAGGCGGGGTACCAGGGATGGATCTTCATCGAAGAATGAAGATGAAGAAAATTGCGATTTGGCTGCAAAAGTAAGGAAAGTGAAGGGAAATAAAAATCCTTCTCAATCCGGTGCAAAAGGCAAGAAGCAGGACTTGTCCAAGGTGAAATGCTTCCACTGTCACCAACACGGAAATTATGCCACTAATTGTCCACAGAAGAAGAAAAATAAGCATGCTGCTGGATCTTCAGCTGGAGAGGCCTTAGCCTCGCAGTTTGAGCTCGATTTTTTTCTGATCGCATGCTTGGTTTCAAGTGTGATGGGGTCAGTGTGGTTTCTTGACAGTGGTGCATCTTTCCATATGACCAGAGACAAAGATTTGTTTACTGATCTGGATGAGAAGATATTGGAGGGCACTTCGAGATGGGTGATGATGGTAGATACAGTGCGACTGGTATCGGGACCATTTCCTTTGAGAGGGAGTCTGGAAAACCTTTCATCTTGAAGGATGTCATGCATGTTCCAGGATTGAAGAAGAATCTGATCTTTGTGGCGATGTTGGAAAACAAGGGATATGATGTTGTTTTTAGTGAGGGAAAGGCTTTCCTGCACAGTAAAACAACTGGTGAAACCCGGAGGATAGGGGTTCGAGTTAATAACCTTTATAAATTACAGGTAGATGGCTGCACAGCAATGGAAAGAAAAGCATAAGGAGTGGTGAGCCTGGATGAGGGTGAATTGTGGCACAGGAGATTGGGCCATCTTCACCATGGGGCTTTGAAAATTTTGCAGCAGATTTCTATCGGGCTTCCCAAAGGTACACTTTCGCAGTCAGATCAGTGCAAGGGATGTACTTTGGTAAAATTTTTGAAGACCACTTTTCATGAGAAGGATAGTCGCGCCACAACGATCCTTGATAGAATTCATACAGACGTGTGTGGACCTTTCTCAGTAGCTTCAACAGCAAAGCACAGGTATTATGTGATATTTGTTGATGACTTTCTCATAAGTGTTGGATCTTCTTCATGCAGAAGAAGAGTGAGACATACTCAAATTTATGTGTGTTCAAGGCGCTGGTTGAGAAATATTTGGGGAAGCAGGTGAAAGCTCTTAGGAGTGATAATGGTGGTGAATTCATCTCTCGAGAATTCAAATACTTTTGCAGCGCAGAAGGAATTCGAAGAGAGCTCATAACGCCTCATAACCCACAGTAGAATGGGGTCACGGAGAGAAAGAACAAAACGATCGTGGGTGCTGCATGAGCGATGTTGCATGATCAGGGCCTTCCCATACACTTGTGGGTTGAAGCATGCAACACTGCGGTTTATGTGCAAAACTGTAGTCCTCATAGAGTACTTGGCATGAGTACACCCAAAGAGGCGTTTTCTGGTAAGAAGCATGATATTTCTCATTTGAATATTTTTGGCTCAACTATTTACATTCATGTGATGAAGGATCCCAGGAAGAAGCTGGAGCTGACCGCAGAGGTTGGGATATTTGTGGGGTACACAGAAACACCCCACAATTATCGTGTGTATTTTCCAGACATTCGGAAGACTGTTGTGTGACGGAATATCAAATTTCATGAGGAGAAAGCCATGAAGTTGTCGCTTGAGAGGGAGCTACACTTGCATGCAGATGAGGAGCTACTTGTTCCTAAAGATGAGCCTCAGGATGTGGATCAACCACAAGAGGAGGTTCATGGAGTGGAAGAAACCACTCATGCATCGCCAAACATTAGAGGGCCGAAGTGCATTACAGAAGCTGAGCGACTGAATCTTGATGCAGCGCAGAATGTAGGAGCACCTACATCACAGTGCAGAAAGAGACAATCACCTGATCGATTTACTAGATACATGGCTCTGATGAGCAAGTGTATCATGACAGAACCATCCTATTTCGAGGAAGTTGTGGAGGATCCCACATGGGTAGATGCTATGGTGGAAGAGTATGATTCGATTCTCAGAAACAGTGCATGGGAGATTGTCCCAAGGCCAGAAGGGAAATCAGTGGTAGGTTCAAGATGGATCTACAAAGTGAAGCAAGCTACTGATGGGAGTGTCGAGAAGCATAAGGCAAGATTTGTTGCCCGGGGCTTCTCACAGATTGAGGGGATCGACTATGAAGAAACCTTTGCACTTGTCACAAAGTATTCTTCCATATGGACCATCCTTGCTCTCTCAGCGCAGATGGGTTGGCACATTCATCAGATGGATGTGAAGACTGTGTTCCTCAATAGAGTCATTGAGGAGGAGGTGTACATAGAGCAGCCTAAAGGATTCGAAATCTTCAGCAGTGAGTCACATGTGTGCAGGCTCAAAAGAGCACTGCATGGGATGAAACAAGCACCTCATGCTTGGTACACATGGATAGACAATTATTTCACCAGACTTGGTTTCGCCAAGAGTGAGGCGGATCTGAACCTATACCAGATTGTGGTGGAGGGTAAGTTGCTGATCATTGTACATTATGTAGATGATTTGATACTAACAGGTGATGAATTGTTGATACATTCATGCAAGGAAGATCTTGCAAAGGAGTTTGAGATGAAGGACTTGGGCCTCCTTCATTATTTCCTGGGATTGGAAATTTGGCAGTGGAAGGGTGGACTATTTGTGTCTCAAGGAAAGTATGCCTGGGAGATACTGGAGAAGTTCAACATGCAAGGCTGCAAGCCTATTGACACTCCTCTTCCTGTCGGTTGGAGGAAACGAGGATACTACATTGCCAGAAGTAGTGGATGCCACTGTTTATTGACAGTTGGTTCGTTCGCTCGTGTATCTAGTCAATACACGACCGAACATATGCTATGCTATTAACCAGCTTTCAAAAGCTATGGTTAAGCCTACCAAGCTCTTTTGGAAGGCAATAAAGCATGTCCTGAGGTATCTCAGGGTCACATCGGGATATTGATTGTGGTACAAACATTCGGATGAGTTGAAGCTGCATGGATTCACGGATGCAGATTGGGCAGGGAGCCCAACGGACAAAAAGAGAACATCTGGTGGGATTTTTAGTATCGAGTCTATAGTATTTTCTTGGTACAGTAGGAAACAAAGATCCGTGGCACTCAGTTCAGTGGAGGCCAAGTACATGGCAATAAGTTTGGCTACATGAGAGGCTATATGGATGAGGAAGATCCTGGCCGGGTTGTTCGGTTTACACTTGGATCCTACTGTGATATATTGTGATAATCAGAGTTGCATTAAAATCTCGGTTAATCCAGTATTTCATGATAGATCTAAACACATTGACATCCGGTACCATCATATCAGAGATTGTGTGCAGCAGAAGATAATGTTACTTTCTTACATTCCTACGGAGGATCAGGATGCAGATATTCTGACGAAGGCGCTCACCAGGAGAAAATTCGAATACCATAGGGATAGGATAAAGGTGGTAGATAATCCCTATCTTGTTGAGAGGGAGTGTTGAGATTCAACAAGATGATGAGCTTAGTGAAAAGAGTCGCCTTCACTAGAAGAATGTAATTTATGAACTATTTTGGTGTAAAGTCTATTTTTAAGTATACATTTTTAGACATGTCGATCATATTATGAGTTGTGAGATCAATATTTATTTGTGGATGGTTGGTCAGAAATTTCGACGACGATAGACTTCTATTTTTAGACATATTGGGCGGAATCTATTTTAGATTACCGGTATAAAAAATGATATATTCGAATAATATTAGCTCTTAATAATATTTGAATACAACATTATCTTATTCTCTTAGACACACTTGAGTTAAGTGCACGGATTACTGGCAACAATTTGAAAAAGGAACTACTATTCTGAGGTTCTGAGCTATTGCATGGAGGAATTCAGTTAGAACTCATGTGACAGAGTTTGGTGGAGTTATAGAAGTAGTTGGTGGAGTTGTGTTTAGTTTAACTCAGTTAGACACATTTGAGCTAGTTGTATCTAGTCTAACTAATTGATACACTAGTGAGAGTGGTGTGAATTAATTAGTTAATTAATTGACTAAATAATAAATCATTAATCAACTGAAGAATACATTAGTTAACTACAGTGCATGGACAGTTTCAGTGGAGACCAGTGGAGAGATAAGTGAAAGAGCAAGTGTGACTATCAATTGTGACTATAGTGATGCATTGATTGCATCCAACACTCAGTGGAGATTCCAATGAGGATTGCATGAGCAAGGCTGGCTGAATTCGAGTTCATTCAGAGCCTTTCTTCAGCAGGGATTGTGCAGTAGAGGCCGGCTAGCAGGTGGCAAAGATCGGTGCATGGTTTTGCTAGATCGAGCCTGATTAGTGTGTAGTGATTGTATTGTACTAAGAGCTTGATATGATAAGCTTTGTATGAGGATTTTTACATGATCTATATGGCATATATTATATACAAATATTTGGGGTTTTCATCTTTAGTCTTTCCTATTAAAACAACTATGTTAATGTGTGTGAATTTTGATGGCTTCATGTGTGCATTGCAATTGATTTAATTTCCGCATGTGATGATCAATGGTGGAATAGATTCTGTATTGTGCATGAAGTTAAAATAGTGTGTGATCAGGAGAATATTGGAAATATAACATATTAGTTATACAATTTCTACATATTTAAGGTTCTATCCTCTCCTTGAAATACAAATGAATTTGGGAGATTGCATTCCCAATGGATACATTCACCCATTGTACCTTTCCTCCTCTCATGTTCACAATAAATATTGGAGCATCATTAACATCATGATATAAACATACTCCCTTATGCCATCCCATGAGAAGGTTACATCTTCTCCCAACCCAAAGTACATACATGATTATGATATTCATTCTAAATAGAAATACATGTACATATATCATGGATACAAGTAGATGTATGGATATGGAATTCATCATGGGGTGTCCATACTCTCTTCTCATCAACCAAAACAAACATGCCTTCTTCTTATGCATTCTTTTCTTGAAATACATGGCATGAGAAAAGAAATTCAAAAACTTTGGGTGGTACCCAAACTCACCCAAAAAGAACCAGCACAGGTGATCTCCTCCCTGCCTCAAATCTAGATATGGTAAGTGGTTTGCATGCCACTTACTTGCTGCCCTTATCATTTCACCATGGCTGAAAGTGAAATGTATATTTGGTGCCTTAGGGAAGCACCCATAATGTTGTATCACCTCCCTTAGCCCATCATGGGAGTGGCCATATTTGAAAATAATCTTGGCCCATAGTTGGCCATGAAGCTTGTAAGGTAGAACACTCCCCTTGGGAGTTATGGCCTGCAAATGTAAAGTAAGAGAATACATGAAATCATGAAATAAGATGTGATTTACATAAGCATGCTTCTTACCCAAAGTCTCCAATTTTGTGTTGGCTTCCCTCTTAGAAAGAGATGTCATGGATGCACAAGGTTGAGGGAATACTTTGCTCTTCTGCTCATCATGGGAACTCCTTGGTGGAATTCCTTAAAGTAAGGAGACATCAAGGCATAGATCATGGAAGGGTGTATGGAATGATTTGTCCTTGCCTTGCTTGAATAGATCACTTTGCCTCCTTTTTGCATTATGATTCTGAAATAAAGAGGGACAAATGTTTCTTACCATGTGAAGCTTGCCCTCCTCTTTGCCTTCTGCAATCTTCAGGGTCTCATCCTTTGATAGTGATGACACATGCTGCCCATGGATGGTGCCATAATATTCATATAATGAGACCTCCTTAATGAGATATTACTGAATACATGAGTGGAGAAGACCCTCCATGCTTCCACTGCGCAATCCAATCATCTTCCTACGTGTTTCAACCTTCTACGATGGATAGGAATGAGGCTGGCCCTCTTCCCCATCTCCTCTTTGTGTCCTCATGGTTTTACACCTTCTGCATTTAAAGGGATTTTGAATGAAATCCCTTTGATAACTTCAAGAAAATACCTCTCATATATGTCCTTCCAAAACCATTGAGGTTCTGGATCTTCTGCAAGTATAAGTTTCTCTTTGAGCTCGGGAGTGCTCATTGAGAAAGATGCATCTAGAAAGGAGAAAAGGTTTCTCACTTCAAGATGTCTACCATTAATCATTTATTCCTGAATTTCTTCATGAATGAAACTGCAATTTGAATGCCCCCATGAGGAATGGTGCCTCCTTTCTTCCTTACTGCTCTTGCGCAGCGCAGTGCAACTTTCTTGCTCTAAATCAAAAGCATACAAAAATGTAGAGCTCTTCATACAATGTGCTGAAATGACAACAGATGAATTTTTAATCACACCTTGGTGGGATGTAGAAGTAAGAGCTTCTTCTGCAACTATGTAGTCTTCCTTCATTACTGAACATGAATGCTGCTCCTCCAAGGTTGTGCCAGCGCTGGTACAAGTCTCCACCCTTCCAATCTCCTTGAGATCTTCTTCAATACCCTTCATGGTCTGGAAAAGGAGCAGGGAGATCTCCTCTTCTGTAATTCTTCCAAGTGGTGGAGCCATGCTCTTGTTTTTTCTGTAATATTCATATTCTTTGTGAGGGTAGGAAGTGCATGGGTCTTCCTCTCCTTCTTGAAACCTTCTGTAGATCTCACTTTAACTTTCTTCTCCTTGAAACCCTCTAGGAGTTTCATTTTTCTCCTTTGTCTGTCTACCCTCTTTGAAGAGGCTCTTCATGGATCTAGAATATGATGAGTTAAAATTCATCTTCTTTAGAATTCCGACCTTGATCCTTGCTCTACATCACTTTGGCTTGAAGCCACAGGCTGAGCCAAAGATCTTGCATTGATACCACTGTAATGTTCGAAAACTGGAATTTATACAACAATGAGAATACCCTAAGGTATTATAGAGTTGGATATGTATCAATATACCTCATAAAAGATGTCCAATGACATATCCTTCAATAAAATATGCAGCAACAACTTTATACAATGTTTTATAAACCAAAAGGTGGGGAAAAGTGATGATTTAGGCTCTAAAACTAATGTATTCAGATATCTGCGTAAAAATAAGATGGGAAAGAGGTTGGATATGATAGCTAGGGTTATGAGGACTCCAATGTCAAATTTCAGAAAAAAAAATGCGTTTTTCTATGTTAAACAGTTCCTCCCTTCCTAACTAGGCTAGAAAACCCTGATTTCCCATGGCTTAGATTATGCAGTAATTTTATGAAGCATGGATAGCATAATTTTTGATTGTTTTAACTGAAATAATGCTCTAACATCAGTATGGAAACTTAGGATATGACTCAAATGATTTACATTCGGAAAAATAGAGATTTACATAAAGACATGCCTCAAAATGAGGTGCTGCAACCATGGAATGAGACAAGAGAGCTGAACAACATAATTTACAGGGGACTAAAGAAATGTTTCATTATATTTTGGATCTATAATAGATCTGAATAAAAAATCATAGATCATAATGGGATCTATATGCAAAAGATATTTTTAGTACATTCCCCTTGGGGATCTCAACAGAAGATGAATAACAATGACTAGATCTGAGATCTAAACCAAGGATCTGCAGTAAAATTCAGGAATTTCTGAAGAATATGATACACAACAGATCAAATATTAAATGGAACATAGATTGGTTGGCCAATCTATGGATCACCACAGTGAAGGGAAGGCTCCCTTTCACCAGAGATCTATCCTCCAAACTGATGCAAAACCCACACTGCAACTCTGCCTGCAAAAAGGACACAATTTCCTCAAGGGACTGCACTGATGAATTGGAGAAAATTTTGGCCTGATGCCAAGATATGGATTTGAATCACAATTATGAGAGGCACTCTTCTAGGAGGTTAGAAGACACACTCCGTGAGAAGAGGCTCCCAAAACAAGCTAGATCTCTGCAGATCTAGAATCCCACTTGCTGCAGCTCATTGAAACAAGTAAATCTTGTTTGGATTTACGCTGCCTAAGAGAGATGAAGCTTGGCCTCAAAGCCTGATGGTGGACAAAGAAAAATAACCTCCTCCAAGAGCTTCTCAATGGAAGGAGAGAGAGGATTCTTAAACAAGAAACCCTCTTGTGCTATGCAACACAATTCTCAGGCTAAATAGCCTAAAGAATTCAAATTAGTCTAAGCAGACTAATTTCTGAATATCTTCAACAACCTTTTCCTTGAGCCTTATCCTTCCTTTTATAAGATGAGGATGTGAAAAACCCTAAACCACTTACAAAACTTTAGCTCCTTTCACATGAAGCCCTTCCATATAAAACTTCGCCGAGTCTCTAGATGGTTTGATGAATCTAGACAAAATTGAGATTTGGTCTTGTTGACCCAGTCAATTATCTCAATCCTATTTCACACACAAGTGGATTTTAATACAAAGGCCCAGATTTATCCCTTTTCACATTGGGCATGTATTTATTCTTTGATTTAAGGAGTTTTTCATGTCCTCCTTTACATTTTATTCATCAAATAATGAAAAGAAACAAAATGAAATATTCCTATTAGCTTGGGCTAATTAGGAATATTACAATGTTGATGATCCTAAACGATAGCCTTATTTTGATCTATGCAAATTAACCACTACAAGTACTTTGGGAGTGCCATCCAACTTCGAAGAGTAAGATATTATGATTCTCTCTTCCATGGAAATTTCTCCTTCCAGTTTATGAACATCTCTTGGAAACTTGTAGGAATATGAAAAGGTTCTACGCAAAATGGAAATGCAATTTTTCAAATTACAGTTGCAAATGAACACTGCTAGAAAACATGATGAATATTCTCCTCTTCAAATTTGAATATAACACATCACAATGAGCCTTGAATATTCCAATTTTTAATTTCTTTATAGTTAAAATTGTTTCATGGACTAATGCCCAACATAGTAAATTGATCTTATTTATTCCATTTTTGCACCAAATCTTTCCCCAAATTCGATCAACTAGAGGATGCGGTAATTGACAGAGGAGAATTTCATATCCATATTTAACTATATGTACTCTATTTTTTCTTGATGTCTAAATGCGATGATCTAACTTATCATTTGAAACTAGAGCACATCCTGATAGTGAATTCAATAGTCAGATCCATTATGATTTCTGGTTATCTAGACAGGCTTGGAATCTCCATCCTTTCCTCTTCTCCTATTTGGTCTAGTCAGAGACATCAAAAATTATATAAATTCCTTTATCCTCCATCCAATGTGCGAGTCTACACACACTAGCATTGTCACTGGAAAGGTTAGAGGAGGGGAGTTGATCTCTCCAAAGGTGCATTCTTTCTCCATTTATAGTCTGCCACCTAAGATTATCCATGATAATATATGCAACAAATATGCATAATTTCCATATTTTGGAGCCATGATTTGGCCATGTTTCTTCCTTTGGCCTGATTAATCAATTCTTATGGAATTATTTTCACAAAAAAGACACCTTCCACCATTATTTAGAATTAGATAATAATCACCATACTAGTTTAGCACACAGAGCAAGGTTCATATATTCAAAATATTTGATGGTGATCTCACCATATTTATTTGGTAATCTAACTATGTTCCAATTAATTAAATGGAACTTGTGCTCATTCTTCTTTCCCCCCTTCCAAAAAAAAATGTATATTAAAGCACTTGTATGATAAATAATACTTTTTTGTGCCAAAAATCCTGAACCCATGTATATTGGTAGAGAGGACAATACTGATTTAATTATCATTGTCTTCCCTACCACATTGAGCCATTGTGCCCCCTACGATTGAATTCACCTTTGAATATTTTGCAAAACAGGCTCCCATTCTAAGAACACTAGAGGTAACCACAGACCAACTTTTAAACTCTAAGATCTAGCCTTCTTAGGGTTTAGAGAGGGCTTTCTCTATAAGTTTTAACTTTGTTTTAATTTATAAAATATTAGGCTAGTTATGATTGTGAAATTTGGTTTTGGTTTGATTGATTTGTTGGGAAAAATCACCTAATGAGATGGCTAGTGGGAAATCTGTTTGTCCATTGGGTTGATGAGTAAAAAAATCAAGCAGAAAGAGCTGGGATCAAGGTCAATAAGTCAAATTTTTTCAGGGCAAGATAGATAGCCCATGAAGATCTTGGAAGGCTGTTTGGTGAGGTGATATGATCGGGATAAAGATAAATGAAGGGTTATCTAATCTGGAAAAGAGAAGTAGTAGGCAGAGGTAAAACAAAAGAGGGAGAAATGAAGGGTTCCCTACTCTAGAAATCAAAAGAAAAAATAGAAATGATAAACAATAAAGACAGGGTGCTTTTAAAAAATCCTGAAGTAATACTCCTGTTTATTCATTCAAATTTGGAAAACATAATGGATGCATGTAACAAAGAAAGATAAAAGTGAAAAAGAAGGAAATACTTCACTTCAATAGCTCATCACATGAATTGTAATGTTCCCAAATCGAGATAGCTAGCAAGGCATGACTGGAAAATTCATTTTCCAGTAATGGCTGCTACAGGATTTGAAACCAGGACCTAGATGCCTTAGAAAAATGTGACTAATTGCTAAATCCAAGAGGAGGCTCCAAATAAATACTTCTAGAGTGGTTAAAAAAATCTCCCACTACTAGATGTCCTCAGAAAGTGTCCGGTGAGGGACTGCAACAAATCTCAAGCAAGAAATGGAAAGACAACGTTATTATTGTAGCTGTGAACACATGAAGATAGATGTAGCCAATAAGTATATGTTATAGCAGAAAATGTGTACAATAGTGGGGGGAATCAATCACTCCGGATAGGCAATGGAAGCCTCCATGGAACATGTACAAAGAAATGAATCAACACTGCTATATGAGAAAAGCCCTGGCTAAAATAACATAGTTTATATGAGACACTGCAACAAAATACATGATATGAAAATGATAGCTCAAATAAATGAGGGGGAACAAGCTCTCAACCCCTTAAAATAAATATACAACAATCCTAAGAAGGATTGGCTAAAATACAAGTACAAATGGCAATTCTGCAGAAATGCTGGAGTTGCTAGGCAGCAGCTGCAACTCAAAACTGTAATAACATGGAGATGGCTGAATAAGATGTATAATATGAAATAAACCTCCTCCAATGGATCTCTCAATGCAAGGTTGATCTCGACACTGAAGATATTTCCCTCCAAGAAGCTGGTGCAACCTCTCACTGCAAATGTGCACTGAAATAACGCAGCCTTGAGGATGGACTGCACTGTCTATGATTGGAGATGTTGGACTTGATGCCAATATTTGCTAATCAGCTCTGAAATCCCTTTCACTAACCTCCTAGAGGAATAGTAACTCCCTCCTCTGAAATATGAGCCAAGAGAAGTGTTGTGGAACCCTCCACTGCAACACCTAGCAACACTACGTTATACTTCAGCAGAAATAACGTAGTGACTGAATAATGGCTTTGGCCTTAAGCCAAGATGTGGAGAATATAAAGTGAAATCCTTCAAGAGGCCTCTCAATAAGGAGAGGAAATCCTAAACAGGAATCCCTCATACTAAGCAGCACTGCAACTCAGCTGAACAACTGGAGATTGCAATTTGTCTGAATAGACAAATATCAAATAATCCAAGATATCTCTCTATGGCTGCCTCCTCCTCTTCTTATACAAGTGAATGCCTCTTTTCCATGGACCCCAAACATTAGGGTTTCTTCCACAAGGAATCTTTCTCCCTCCAAAATTGCACTGTCTTCCCATGAAAGCTACACCTCTTAGGCAGCGCTGTTGACTTGGTCAAACTTAACCTTGCCCTCATGCAAATTTCCCCTTGTCACTCTGGAAGGTGAAAAATAAGCTTCTCCAATGATCCTTTTCACATTATGAAGGATATTATTCCTACTCATGGGCCTTTTACCCATTTTATTCACCTCCTAGATGAAATAAGCAAAAATTAATGTTCCAATTATCTTCATGAAAATTTTGGAACATTACAGTCCTCCCCTCTCAAAGATTGCTTGTCCTCAAGCAAGTGCAAGGATATACTGGATTCTCTTCTCCTCTTCCTGTAGCATCCTTGTATGATGATCTCCTCCAAGGAAAGTGATGCTATCTCATCAATCAAATCTCCACATTTCTCCTCCTCAACATGCAAGTTAGCCATCAAGCCATCATCATGTAAAAGTGAAGTGCTCAAGAGGATAGCAAAGTGATGTCTAGAGGTCCCTTTGAAGAATGGGATCTTAAATAGAGTGGGAACTATCTTCCCCTTATGGATCCTCCATCTCCAAGCTATGAGCCATGTAAATTGAGTCACCTTCCAACTAGGAAACTCTTGAAAACTGTCATCCACCTTTGGCTCCAGCAAAGTAGGTGGGATGAAAATCTGCACATGGTAGACTATGTAGCCTACCCCACGCTATCCATCTCTCTCACTTATGATAAGTGTAGAGTGATGGCTGTCTCTGGGCTGCAATAAGTTGGCTCTCAGGTGGCAAAATGAGGACTACACCTTCAAAGATCTCTCCTCCAATGCTACAAATCATGCTGGCCCACATATCCCCATTTATGATGAGTTGGAAGTCATCAACATATGGCATCTCATCCATCATATGGCTCAGCTCATAAAGTGACAACTGTGTTGTTAAGGTAACCATATCATCTCTCATGTCCCCCCTTAGAAAATGCAGTGCAAAAAGTGTGAGGAATTTCTCCCTCAAAGGACACATCCACACAATGTGTCTCTCTCCCAAGCTTGCTCCTCATAAAGACTGAAACAATAGAACCATAGGGAGCAAAGATGAGAATCATGCTTGCTACCATATGCAACAAATGTGAAGGAAAATGGTCCCTCAAGTGCAACCAATGTATCTTGACCCTCAACTGCAACAAAGACTGATAAAAAGTGTGGCTCCTCAACCATGTTCTTGCTGCTCCAATCTCCTCATAAGTTTGGAGGAAGTGAATAATGTAAGGTGTACAAAGAGTATGTCCTCCATAACATCTGTCTTCCGCAAGTCCTCCTAGGGAATGGCCATCAATCATGCTTATGGCCTCATCTAAACTATGTGGTCTAGAAGAAAGAATGCTCCTCCTTGGGGCATCATCCTGCACATGTATGGTTAAGGGACATATACATACATCATACAAATGCTCATGCTCATGTAAACAACAATGAATACCCTTACCATACTCTCTACTCTTACAAATGGAGTGGCTCATAAATGAGTCTCCTCTTATCCTCAAAGTGGGAAGAGGTGGCTATGCTAACTCTCTCAAAGAGTCATGTCTCTCCTCCATCTCCATCTAGTCTATGAATTTGCTCATATGCTGATATATCTCCTCCTCAAAGCCCATCCAAAAATACCCCTCCATGATGGTGTGGTATGCTCTCATAGAACAAGTGGGACTGAAAAGGGAATCCTCCTGAGTTGCTTGTAGCAACTTTTCCTTGAGCTTGGAAGCTCTAGGAAAGAAGATCCAACCATGATAAAATATGACCCCATCTCTAACTGAATACTCCTCCAAGTGCAACTAGCCATCCAAGATCATGTAAGTAAAAATATCCTTGGAATACTCCACCAACAGCTGGGAGCTCCAATATGGATCTATCCTCCATAGTGATAGCGCTGATGATCTCTCACGAGGAACATCTGTCATATGGCTGCCCTCTTCTTTGACATCTCCCATGTCAAAGATGAAAATCGGAAGGCTGCTATCCTTCCCCTGCTGCTTCTGCCACAATGCATAATTTGAAATGGAAGTGGGTGATGCTGATGTTGAGAGAATTCTCTCTCTCTCCTTGAGTCTACCTCAAAATCCTAGCATTGTATCAAGCTCTCTCCAGGTCTCCAACCTCCTGAAATCAATGATTGGTGCCCTAACATGTGAATCATCCATCCTCCTCTGCTGATCCAGTGGTCTTCCCGAGAAAATGTCTCCATGCAATGAGACATCATCATCAAGAGATGATTGAATATATGAATGGAGAAGGATCTCCATGCTTCCACTGCGCAATCCAATCACCTTCTTAGGTGCATCAACC
Source organism: Pinus albicaulis (assembly GCA_034641835.2). Taxonomy (NCBI): domain Eukaryota; kingdom Viridiplantae; phylum Streptophyta; class Pinopsida; order Pinales; family Pinaceae; genus Pinus; species Pinus albicaulis. The sequence continues at coordinate 144,696 of JAXQQM020081486.1, read as the reverse complement.
TCAATAGATGAATAGGGATGTGTACTCCTAATCTCATGATGCTGGGTCCTCTACCTATTTCCTCCTTGTGTCTCCATGGTTTCACACCTCCTCAAAAATGGCACAGGTAGAACATGAGTTGTGCCTTGATCTCCACACATGAGATCCTGGGGACTTCCTTGCAAAGATGCAAGAATCCCTCTATTCGGAGCAAGAGCCCCTCCTTCCTCTACATGAGGTGCTAGATCAACTCTCGATATAACAGTATTGTTTCCCTCAATCTCTGAAATATGAGTGGGCAACTCTCCAATGATTGGATCCCTTTTTGAAAAAGAGATCTCCATGCTCCTTTGCTCAAAGGTGTGAGATGAAAACTCTTCTTCCAGAAAAGTACAGTGCAAGTTTTCATGCAAGGGTTTTGCTTGATTTTTCTTGTTTACTCCTACCATATGTGTCTCATGAATCTTTTTATCAAATCTTTTCACTAATGCTTTAGTGAAATTTTCATAAGATGCAATGTTTACATTTCTCAAAGAAAAGGATTCAAATATCCACCAGGCATAAGCCTTACCTCTCAAATGCAGTGCTGCAACATTGATGGCTTCATCCTCGAGCATTTGGTGCTGCTACAAGAAGGTATCTAACTCCTCCACCCAAGCTTTGGCTAAACATACAGGTGAACCTTCATAGATAGATATATGAAATCTATCTTGTTGCTCTTTCCCATTCACCTTCATCTTGCAAAACTCTAAAAAACTGAGATGATCTCTGGATTTTCGAGTTTGAAACTCATACTCTCTCAAGAAATCACTAAGGGTTTCCCTCCTAGTAACCTCTTCTTCTCTTTCCATCTCTCTTCCGGTAATCCTGGGCATGTACTGCGCTGTACAAGATGGTGTGTAGCTGCTTGCTCACACTCCTTATGTGCAAATCTAGAGTTTTCCTTCAAATCAAACCCTACAAGAGATTCTCCATACATCTTCCTGATCTCCTTGAACTCTTCATGAATCATATGTATAGATTTGGGAAGAAGCTTTGTGAGCTTATCCCCTTTTTATTTTTCTTCTCCAAAAGATGGAGTCTTCTTCCTTCTTATTTCTTTGTCTCCTTGATGAGAATAGGAAGTGCAGGGTTCTTCCTCTTCTTTTTACTTATCCTCCTTGGGGAGGTTCTTCATGGATTTGAAATATGATGAGATAAATCCCATCCTCTTCAATCTCTGATCTTCTTGGGCTTAGAATCACAGGCTGAGCCAAGAAAGTAGCTTCGATACCACTGTAATGTTCCCAAATCGGGACAGTTAGCAAGGCATGAATGGAAAACGTATTTTCCAGTAATGGATACTAAAATATTTTAAACCAGGACCTGTATGCCTTAGAAAAATGTGACTAAGTGATAAATCCAAGAGGAGGCTCCAAAGAAATCATTCTAGAGTGGTTAAACAGATCTCCCACTACTAGATGTCCTCAGAAAGTGTTCGGTGAGGGACTGCAACAAATCTCAAGCAAGAAATGGAAAGACAACGTTATTATTGTAGCTGTGAACACATGAAGAGAGATGTAGCCAATAATTATATGTTATAGCAGAAAATGTGTACAACAGTGGGAGGAATCAATCACTCCGGATAGGCAATGGAAGCCTCAATGGAACATGTACAAAGAAATGAATCAACACTGCTATATGAGAAAAGCCCTGGCTAAAATAACGCAGTTTATATGAGACACTGCAATAAAATATATGATATGACAATGATAGCTCAAATAAATGAAGGGAGAAAGCTCTCAACCCCTGAAAATAACTATACAACAATCCTAATAAGGATTCGCTGAAATACAAGTAAAAATGGCAATTCCGTAGAAATGCTGGAGTTGCTGGGCAGCAAATGCAACTCAAAACTATAATAACATGGAGATGGATGAATAAGATGTATAATCTGAAAGAAACCTCCTCCAATGGATCTCTCAATGCAAGGCTAATCCCGACACTGAAGATCTTGCCCTCCAAGAAGCTCGTGCAACCTCTCACTGCAAATGTGCACTGAAATAACGCAGTCTTGAGGATGGACTATGTTGTGTATGATGGGAGATGTTGGACTTGATGCCAAGATGTGCTAATCAGCTCTGAAATCCCTTCCACTAACCTCCTGAAGGAATAGGAACTCCCTCCTTTGAAAGTTGAGCCAAGAGAAGTGTTGTGGAACCCTCCACTGCAACACCCAACAACACTACGTTATACTTCAGCAGAAATAACGCAGTGACTAAATAATGGATTTGGCCTTAAGCCAAGATGTGGAGAAGATGAAGTGAAATCCTTCAAGAGGCCTCTCAAGAAGGAGAGGAAATCCTAAACAAGAATACCTCGTGCTAAGCAGCACTGCAACTCAGCTAAACAGCTGGAGACTGCATTTTGTCTGAATAGACAAATATCAAATAATCCAAGATATCTCTCTATGGCTGCCTCCTCCTCTTCTTATACAAGTGAATGCCTCTTTTCCATGGACCCCACACATTAGGGTTTCTTCCACAAGGAATCTTTCTCCCTCCAAAACTGCGTTGTCTTCCCATGCAAGCTACACCTCTTAGGCAACACTGTTGACTTGGTCAAACTTGACCTTGCCCTCATGCAAATTGCCCCTTGTCACACTGGAAGGTGAAAAATAAGCTGCTCCAATGATCCTTTTCACATTATGAAGGATCTTATTCCTACTCATGGGCCTTTTACCCATTTTATTCACCTCCTAGATGAAATAAACAAAAATTAATGTTCTAATTATCTTCATTAAAATTTTGGAACATTACTTGAATCCTGAAATATGATGCTAATTGGTCTGATCCAGTCTGCTACTCAAGATTTGAAATAAAAAAGCCTTTAAGTCCAACAAAAATTACTATAGAAATCTTCAACAATTTATTCCACACTAATACTTCTAAAGATGAAGTATTTATACATAATTGTTTACAAAATATCCTAGAATGCTTATAGGAATTATCTAAGGAAAACAGAAATATATTTACAAAAAAATAGAGACATCTTCTTAAAAAATCAACAAGCTGTCCTATCTATCCAAATAAAATAGAAACTAATTATGGATGAGGTGCAACTGGTTGCCTTGGTGTCCTTCTCGCTGGTTTTAGATATTTCAAGTTGGTTTTGAAATTTTATCTGCTTTATCTTATACTCTTTCACTGATTCTCTTTAATCTCTGATACTCTTTTAAACTCGGATACTCTTTAACCACTGTAAAATATTTTTACTGCTGTAATAAAAATCTGTTTTGAATATAATTGAACAAACCGTTTTTCTCTTTTATCTTTTTTCCTTTTTATCTTTCATAGTAAATCTGTTAATGACTGCCAATCTTCATCATTGGAATTTGGATCTTCTTTAATTTTCTAAAATTCTCATCTGCTTCTGTATACCTGGAAAAATTTGTTTTAATGAAAAACAAGTGTCTTATCTCATGCTGCAAATAAAATAAATCCTTAAAGCTTCTAAGTAAGACTTTTCCTGTTGGAGTACCTTGTCCACTTGACTTTTCAACTTGCTCCTTTGCAAATTCTCTGATCTTTTTATTGTAATCCTTCTGAGGCATTAATTTGTCATTGATGACCAAAATATTAGGCAAAATTCTTTGCCTCAAATTCTCAAATTTGACCACAAACCTGGTTATGGTGATGTTCATATTCTCACACTTTTCCTCAAGCTGTTTCATCAGGTTCTTCTTGGTGAGGACTTTCCTTATCTCAAGGATAATTTCACTCCTGTCAGTAATCTCATGTTATTATAGCTCTTGCTTGTTTTTAAAGAAACTTTTTCAATTCTATTGCTTGCACTCGTTTGTTATCAAGTTCATCTTTAGTCTTCTGAATTTATGCTAATGCTGCTTTGAGTAAATCTCTTTGTTCAAAAATCACTTGAATTGAGGGCCACACATCATTGATGGCTTCAACGATCTTGTTCCATAAATGATTTTTCACATATGAAATTTGTTCCTTTAAGGTTAATTCCTTCTACAACTTCTTCAATTCTTCATTTAGTCTAATAGCCTTTTTCTAATATGATTTGGAATTTATTTGAGCCAACTTGTTTGCATTTTAAAGGTTATCAACCATATTTTTCAATCTGTTAATTTCACTTGTCTGAAGTGACATTTATTCCATAGCTTTCACTAGTTTGCTAGCCTCATCTGTAGGGTGAGTTGCTGTAGTGGAAAAATCTATAGCTGATGTTGTAGATGATGTCACTAGAACTGCAGTAGCCAGTGGCTCTTTGGGTGCCAACTCTTCTGCTAGAGTTGATGGCACAACTGTAGTGACCATAGGAATAAGTGAAGGAACTGGTGTTTTTTGTGTTTCTTTTTCATGGACAAGTTTATCCATTCGAATCTCCATCTCTTTGATCTATGCTATCAACTGAAAGATCAAATTCATCATGTCATCCTTCTCATTCTGCCCTTGTATTATTTTCTTAGCTTGAGGATGTTTACTTGATGGAAATTTAAGTTGTTTTCTCAATGTTGCAATGTCCTCATTTTTCTTCTTCACTAACTGCTCTTCTGCTTTGACATTTGCAGGGTCATATCCAACCTGCAAGACCAATTCTTTTAAAGATTTAATTCTAAGATATTTAGCATATAAGGATGCTTTGTCAAGTTTCATTTGATCTTTCACATTTGTGATAGAGTTCTGAAGTTTCTGAACACTCATAGCTTTGGTTGTAACAGTGGAATACAACAACTTTGAACTCTGTCTATGAAATTCTATTTGATCAAGAGCATGATTTTTTTTTTTTTTTTTTTTTTTTTTTTTTCTGTGTGGACTTCTAAATCAATATTCTTGTAATCTACCACAGTATTTGGATTTTTTACTGTAGGCTGCAATACTAATATGATTAGATTTTTATTTTAATAATCAAAGGCAGATAAAAGTCTATTTTGAACAATTGGTGTTTGTTTAAGATATCGAGAGTAGATATCATTTTTGATCTCTTCATTCTTTAACTTGATCTGTTTGTACTTTTCCCTGATATCTAGATCTTTCTCCTCAACTGTTTGTGAGGATGAAGCTTCTAGGTTCTGTTGTTTCTCTATCAAATGTATATTTCCTTTATCAACCTATTCTTCATTTCTATTCTCTGTATTTTTCTCATTTCTAATAACAGTGGCAACATCTGTGTTGGTATCTGGGAGATCTGTTTCTTCAACATTAATGGTCACCTTATTTTTACCCACTGGATCTGTTTTGGACCTTTTATTATATCTTATTTTGAACTTATTTTCAGTAGTGGTTTCAGCAAGATAATTTTCTTCTCCTCTGACCCTTTTGGTGGATTTTCTGTTTGATCTGTAGTTTGTAAAGTGTGACTAGTATCACTTTTCTTCACTGCATCTACTAAAGTATTTTTTGTCCACTCAACCTGATTGGCATATTTATCTATCTCTAGTTTTGTCTTATGAATTTAGGGTGTCGATTTACACTTAACCCTCATTTTACTTAGTATCCCTTGTGAATTATAATTCCAATAAAAGCTCTCTTCAAATATGTACTCTAATAAATGCTTAGCTTCTTCTGCCCCTACATCTCTATGATTGCAAATGAATGGTCCCACTTGGTTCTTCAATTTAAACTGTGTTTTCATCTTTGCTACTAGGAATTTGATAGAATTAGAGTTTAATATTTGCTTGATATACTCCAAATAAAAAACCTTCATTGATACAAATTTGGGTAGCTTGTAGGGTAAAAAATTGGATCCAAACACTCTAATCTCAGTGTGCTTTTCATACAGGTACCAATCACCAATATTGGTCTGCTCTGACAACTGTAAAATATTCTTCATCTCATCATTTATCCTTGGCTGTTCAGTATTTGTTAACATTTTGATCAATGGATGGATGAAGGAATCTGAAAACTCTGCATAGGTGAACTATATGGACTCTTTCCTGATCAAAGAGGTCCATAAAATAACTGAAAGAAGATTGCCTTCTCTGTCAAGCTTTTGAAGGGTTAATGGAAAATTATCTGCTTGAAAATACAAGAACATGTGGAAGAGGAAAGATGTGTATCTGAACACTCCTTCAATCGACAGTTTAACCAATTGGTCATGAATATTTTCAGCAATATATCCAGCATAATCAAATATAACAGATGGAGGTTGTCTTGGTGTGAAAGTAGATAGGAAACCTAAAATGGATTCATATGTATGTTCACCAGTAAAGTACCTTAGCATGAAGGAGAGGATGGAGATGACATGTCTAGAACCCTCTGGAAATCTTGAAGTGGAATATGGAAGATTGATTTGAGGAATTTCTACATGTAAGGGCATGAATATTTGGAAGATTTGGAATCTTTTAGGAAATTCAAGGCCAATATACAACTTGGTAAGTGCTTCAATGGACAGAGGAACTACTTGAGAATAAGGTTTAAGCTGTAACATTTGATTAATGGACTCAGTAGTAATGGTGAAAAGTACTTCTTTATTGGCATTGACTATTGGTCTTTGCTCAGGCATATAATGATGATGGCATAACCTAATGAACATTGGGCATGAGTGGGTAACTAGAACCACATATTTGGGCAAGTGTGATTCCCAAATTTGAACTTCTTCAACATTATCTAAATATTTTTCATAGCTCCAGTTGTGAAGTTCCAACAATTTGAATTCTACAATAGGGTCTACTATCTTATAGTCAATATCTGTTAATGGAGTGTGCTCAATTTCTAAAACTGGAGGTTGCAGAGGGTTTTAATGATAGCAGTTTTGGAAGATGCAGTTGGAGCATGTTTAGGCATTTTGAGGCTTTTTGGACTACAAAACTCTGCTTTTAGGCTTTTCTGGCTACTTCTGCAACATTAAACAGTGTGTAGAAGTTTTTTTTTTTGAATCTGGCAGAGTTTCTTGGATTAAAATAGGCAGAATATGATCTTTCCTTGGTTTTTTATTTAAATTTTGGACTCTTCAACTTGATTTACAAACCTTTACTAGTTATAAACAAGAAACAAGGGTTTCCTGAGTTTTACTATGTATAACAAGGCTAAGAATATTTTGAAATTAGGCACATATGGTTTGGCTACCTTCAGAGGATTTCTGGGCTCAATTTATAGTTTTAAACAATTTAGAAAAAATATATAAACTCAAGTTTTTCATTCAAAACAGTGCGCAACATAAAATAGGGTTTTTTTTTAGAAATTTTGATAGGGTTTGGCCTGTTTCTTTAGATTTTTTAATAGGCTTGTTTTGATGAATTTAATTCTAACTAAAATTTTTCATTAAAGGTTTTATAAAACTGATAACAAGCTCAAATTTTGGAGAAATACCTGTTATATGCAGGTATAGGGATTTAAGGATGTCTCTGAAGGTTTTTGAACAGATTCTATTATGTCTTTTTGATCTCTGGAACTTGATGGAGCTTCTTGGCAATCTGCAATGGCTATAGGCAGAATTTTGCAGGTTCTGGGCATGAAAACAATGAAAAATGATTCTTCTCTGTGAGTCCGAAAGGCAGAGACAACCAATAAGTGCTAAAAGGGATAAATGACGCATTTTAAAGGCTTTTTTAGGCAAATTAGGTTTAATTGGTGCCTGCAATAAATGGTGGTCAAGTCAAGCAATGACAATTTTTGGGCTCAAAGGGTATAAAACTGCGAGTGGTTATCACGTTCGTTTTAGGTGGTAAGCAGTTTTAGATGAAATGAATGCGATCCTGCAAGAAATAACCATGTGGAGGAGGGAGAAAGTCTGAATACCACCCATTTTGCATAGAAATGAGATGGTGAATATCATGCAACTTTATTTGCAATATAGATTTTCCATCGTTGGATTAGGGAGTTCGATTGCGAACGATTGAGATCTAATGTGGAAGTTGCATCTGGATTCGAGTGGGGCCAGGGTGTATTAACGCAACGGGGACAAGTTTGAACTATGAAAATATGTATTTACAGCATTTAAAACTTTATATTATATGATGGCGGAGGGGTATAGTCATATACGCTTTTTAATTAAAACATTAACCAATGTTCCAATTACAGGCACGAGTTTTATTATATAGTATTTAAACGTTTTGCTAAATGTTTAAAACCATAGGGGCGCAGTATTTTTTTTTATTGATAAGTTTAAACCAATGGGATAAGAGCTGGTTTTAATTCATCACGTGGGATATTTAAACATTGGTTTAAAACTTAAATATTCGGTTTGTGGGTTATTTAAAATAAAAGGTTTTAATACTGTATGGGAGGGTGTAGTTTTAGGGAGTTAATAAATAAGTTATAAATTAATATGAAAAAGGGGTAACGTATGATATGAATAAAAAATACATGTTTTAACACTAAGTAAAGTGTAAATTAAAGCATAGCTTGTCTTTGTTGTATTTTTTCACACTTTAACTTAGGATAAATGCATTTTTATGGGTTTTTGAATGATTTTTTAAAGGAAATGAAATTAGTTATTTAGGGTTTTACTTTTACTAAGTAAAAAATGGGTTTTTACTTAGGAAAAAAGGGATTATGATTATGGATGAAGGATAAATGCTAATGAATGTGGTTTTTATGTAGGAATTCAATATTTTTAACCAATCAGTTATCGAGCCTTATGTTCGGTCCCAACAGAAGTCATAGAAATGCTCTGAGCCTTTTTAATTGATAATTTAAAATACTGAATAATTGTAGGGTAGGGGAATTAGTAATTTTTGCCCGATGATGCTCTATTACATGATTTCACAACTGCTTTCTACCTACCCATCATTATTTCTAACTTTTTTTACTTAATTTTCATGGGTGCATTTAGGCTTGTAACCCTAAATCAATTTTTCTTTCAAAGCATAAATCTATCTCTAAGTCTAACCTTATTTCATTCGAGGACTCAAATTAAACTATTGAGCTCCTCATTTATTCTCTATCTTATCTATTGATTTGTCAATTTTATACTATTTGACATATCTTTATTCTCTATCTAAAACATGATCTTCAAAGCATGAAAAGTTAAGATTAAATTGTTTAACTGATCATGGATTATGGCAGTTATTGACAATCTGCACATAATCATTATTCTTGCAGTAAATTAAATAGTAGTGGCATTTTGACTTGCTCACTTTCAGGTCTTATTTTATCTCTATTTCTTTTGGGGTCTATTTTTTCTAAGTCCTTTGATCATTCTCTAAGGACTTTTACCCTCTTTTAATTTTTATTATTTTTCATTTTCAAAATATGGGAAAACAACTTGCAGAAAGCAAGGTATGCACATATTTACAAGACTATCAAATTCAATTAAAAAATTATGAATCATATTATTATAGGGACCTAACAGTAGTAATAAGAGTGAAACTTTACCCTCTTACCAAAGGGACCCTAGACAATGGTTCTAGGTCTCGATGCAAGGATGTTTTTATCCCAAGCTTGCCTCGGTGCAGTCTCCCTCTCTCTCTACTGTGTTGGACTGAACTTGTTGGATGGCCAACAATTGAGTCCCCTCTATCTTCAACTCCAACTCACACACTGCTGGTATTGCTTGGGAAATTCTGGCTAGCATAATAATGTGTTCACAAATTCTTCATCTCATGGTGGTCTTATATAGGAGATTTCAAATCCTCCCTTCCCTCTCTTGGTACATGGAGGATGGTGATCCAACAGAGGGGTATGATTTCTTTGTGTGCTCCAAATATTCCATTGTGTGCTCACATGGTGTCTAAGAAGGCGTTGGTGGCTGTCCTTAGGCAGCTCCAAGTTGTCCTTTGCTTTGTGTGGTCCCGTATAGTGACATTTTGCCCAAGAAAAAATATATTTAAGTCTAACTCTGCGTTACATTAACTCTTTGAACTACTTAGTGGCTTTTGTTGACTTTTAGGCTTTTTAGGTAGGTTGGTAATAACTTCTGAGCTATCATTTGGAAATATCTCTGATTTGGAGTAACTTTACATGTCTTTGAGGCAAATTAGGGTTGTAGGTGGCATTTTGATTCTTTTGGAGAAGTAATTGCTTCACTGACTTATGCATTCGAAGCACTCCTTCTTGCTGATATGTCTGTTTGGTGGCTTTTACTCTGATTTGGCCTCTGATTTGGCTTCCAGGCCTTCCTTGGTCGTCTTTGGTTTTTGTCCTTTTTGACTTGTTTTAACTTTAATTCTGTTGTCTTTATACTGTGTCTTTATCCATAATCTGTTGGTTAAGCCTTTAATCTTCAGATTTATGCTCTTAACCTTTATTCTTAGCTGATCTTCATTATTTTTCTTCTGTGTACAGGTGGCTTGGCTTCTTTATGCGCTGGAGGGTTACACTTAATCAACGCTCATGAGATGCTGATCAAACCTTTGAACTTGAACCATGTGAACACCCTTTTTGCGTGATTTTTCCTTGAGGATCGTCACCCTGGGCTTTTCTTGCCACTGCTCTGGCTGTGGGATGGTCAGTTCTTTGAGCCGCCATTAAAAACCTGCAAATAAACATAAAACAATTATAAAACCTGTGTTTCAAGGGATAAACTGCTTCAGAGGCTCAGGGAGGGGTTATGGGGCGATGCAGAGGAAGGGAATTATGCAGAGGAGGGTTTTCATGGCGGAATCATGAAGAAATAGAAATAAATTCAAATATCGGTGCGGAAATGAGGAAAGCAGTTTTGGGCAGAAACTGGGGTGGTATTCGCGCAAGGATTAGGTGGTTAGCGGTTTCGGTTTTTTCATACGCAATACCATACACCGGGCATTACGCGTCTAGGGAAATACCGCCTATTTCGCGCGGAAATGGGCCATTGAATCCCGGGAGCAGATTGGGCACGAAAATGGTTGTGGACCGTTAGATCTTGGGGAGACAGATCGACGATGGAGGATGAGAGAGATCAGGGAAGATGTGCGGTAGAGGGGAATGGTGGAGGACAGGTGGCATGCAACGATTGAGAGCGATGGCACAGGGGAGGATGGTGGGATAGAGGGGTGACATAGGTTTCTTTATCGGGTAGCAGGATGTTTATTGGCGGGGTGGAAATGTGGGGTTGGATGATGGTCGTTAGATCGGGGAGATCTATGGTCAGGGTTGCTTCGAAGAGAAAGCACTGGAGTGGGGTAAAAGGATAAGAGAAGGGGCTAAGAACAAAGGCAAGGGTTTGGTCATGTGGGAGAAAATAGGACCGGATTTTAAAGCAAAAAGAGTTTTAGGCATAGCAGGAGGTCACGGACCTCGGGTCATATGAATAGGAGGGGGTAGGGCTTAAACAAAAAGGGCCTTAAGGCCTAATTGTTTGGACAGAGCGGAAAAAGGATTAAAATGGGTTTTTTAGACTTTTTAGAGGTTCCGATAGGATAAAAAGGCTAATTCAAACCATACAGAGGGGTCTTATAAGGTTTAAAAGGGTTTTTTGGGAAAAATAAAGGGTAAATGAGGGAGAAAAGGGGATTTTTTAGATAAGGAAAAGATCATTTAGGGTAGGTGAAAAATGGGTGAAATGGAGAGACTTTGGGAGGAAATTGTGAAGGTGAAAATGACGGAAAAAAGGTCTGAGAATAATCCTCTTTTGTAACAATGGGACTACTTTGAAGGATTTTGAATGAAGGTTATCAATGAAATGGATTTCTGAAAGATAATGAACACAATGAGGTTTCAAGAATTCACAAATTTTGCATAAAATTTGTTTCTTGAAAACCTAATGAACCTTTTTGGACATCATTAGGTATAACAGAATTTATATATGGCTAACAGTGGCTCCACTTGGGGAGGGCAGCACCTTGGAGGTGTCAAGAACCTCAGAGATAAATCTCTGGAAAGTAGACCAGTGCCTTGTGTTTTGTTGCACTTTGACAACCTCTTCCTTCTTTGACCATGCTGCTTTAAAAGATGATCAGTATTTATCATAATCAGATGATTTTCTCCCAAACTTCTGCCTACACATCCTACTTTTCCTAACATTTTTTCTTCAATGGGTGCACTTGGACTTGCAAACCCTTTCAACATCATTTTATTCTTTTATTTAAAAGAAGTAAACTAATCTATTTCTACCCTTATTTCTTCCATGAGTTCAGATTAAACAGTTGAACTCATTATTTCTCTACCTGTTCTAACTATCTGTCAAGATTAGACTGTATGACATATTTTATTCTCTATTTTCTAAGACAGGAAATTTAAAACACAGTCAAATCAGGATTAGACAGTCTGATTTGCTATGGGGGTTATGGCATTATGTACAAGCTGCACATAGACTTTATTTGCAGAAAATGTAAAACAAAACTTTGAAGGCTTAAGATCTGAAATTTTCTTAAGCATCCTTCTTTCCTTCTTTGGCTCGAGTTTTGATATTTTTGGAGCCATTTCTCTTTTCTTTTCTTGGTTCAGATTTTAAGCTTGTTAGAACCATTCTTTCTCTATCCTAATCTATTCTACTGATAAGCCAAGATTACACTGTTTGGAAAATCTGTTTTCACTAACCTATCAGCACAAAATTGAAATTTACTTAGTCATGATTAGGCTGTATGACTAAATAACAGTTCCTTTTTCATGCAGTGGCACTTAAACTTGCGCACTTTTAGATTTTTCCTCTTTTTTGGTATGGGTTTGTACCTTTTTATTTTTAATCTACCCTCTTTTCTTTTCTTTTTGTTGTTTTTGTACTTCATTTTCAAACTTTCTTTCAAGCTATGTTATTTGCAATGAATTGAAAAGCTTTAAACTGAGTTTTTAACAAAAATCATGTTTGAGCATCCTGCCATTGACAAGACCTCCAAAAATTTCAGCTCCATCCATCTCCTGAAGAAAAAATGCATTGTTTCCTCCTATAGCAGACTGGATGAGATAAGGGCATTTCCATAAATTTTCAAACTTTCCATGTTTGCCCTTATCTTCCTTCGTAGAATCCCATTTTAGTACCTTGTCACCAATTTTGAAATCACTTCCTTTTGTTCTTTTATCAAACAGCTTCTTGATGTTTTCTTGTACTTGTTGTGCTCTTTTGTAGACTTCCTGTCTAGTTTGCTGTAATTGTATAGTTTGGTTTAGTCTTCTTGTCATATCATCTTCTTCAAACTGCACTTCCTGGATCAACTTCATGACTGGCACTCCTAGACTGGTTGGAAATATTACATTTGCTCCATAAACTAGCTGATAAGGAGACATTCCAATTGACCTTTTGACTGTCAATCTATCTGCCCAAAGTGCATGTACTAGCTTGTTGTGCCATGATTTTTTGTTCTCTTCCAGCAAATTTTTGATAATGTTTACCAAACTCTTGTTTGAGGATTCTTCCAACCCATTACCTTGAGGGTAATAAGCTATGGAATGGCCCAATGTAATCTGATATTATGATAGAAATCAACCATCTTTTTGGATCCAAATGTAGCTACATTCTCTGTGATAATTTTCCTAGGATAGCCAAATCTATTCAAGATATGATTTTGAAATGATGACCGAGTCTATGGCAATCCTAGCAAGGATGGCTTCTATCCATTTGGTAAAATAGTCAGTTGTTGTGAGGATCCATTTATGTTGGGCAGATGAGGAAGGATGGATTTCTCCAATGAAGTCTAGACCCCACTACTGAAAAGGAGCTTCAACAGTGATTGGTTGCAGAGGTAAGGGAAGCAATTTTCTTTTGCCTTCAAAGATTTGACATTTATGACAGGCAATGACCATTTTGTGGATATCTTGAAAGAGGGTGGGCCAATAATATCCAGCTCTAAGAATTTTGTTCATAGTAGTTTTCCAATAGAGGTGGCCTCCACATTCTCCTTCATGAAACTCATGCTTGATCTTATCTGCATCATTCTTAGGCAAAAATTTAAGCAATAATCCACTAGAATTTTTCCAATATAAACATTTATCTACAATGCAGTAATTTACAGCCTTTAACTTTAAAAACCTTGCCTTTGTTTTAGACAAACCAGGAGGGACATTAAGATTAAATAGCACATACAAAATATCAGCATACCAATATGAATTCAGAAAATGATCTTCAATAAGTGGAATTGTCAACTCCTCATGTTCATCTAATGCATTAAACATGTTTATATCAAGAGCTTGTAAGTTGGATTCGCCATAAGTTTTGCTAGTCCTTGACCTTTGATGAGCTTAGTGGGCTTGATTTCTAAGTCATATTCTAATATTACAGCAATCCACTTTCCTCTTTTGCCATCAGGATCTTCTGTCAATATGTCTTTTACCATTGAATGAGGCACAAATGTTATGATGTGTGAGTGTAAAATGTAAACTTTGAAGTCTTTTAAGGCTTTGACCAGGGCAAAGGCTTGTTTTTCCATTATATTATACTTCAAATGTGCATCTCTTAATGCCTTGCTGAAAAATGCAATAGGTTTCTCTGTCCCCTAATGTTTTTCTGTAATAGGACAACAACCATTGTGTGTTCTAATGCAAATGAAAATATGAAAAAATCTTTTGTAAAATCAGGACTGATGAGAACTGGTGTTTGGGTGAGTGTTTTTTTTACCAGCTCAAAGGATTTCTTTGCTTCTAAGGTCCATTTAACTCCTTCTTCTCTTTTAAGAATATTTGTCATGTTTCTATGGAGTTCAGCTAGGTTGGGTATGAACCTTCTCAAGAAATTAATCTTTCCAATGAAATATTGAAGTTCCTCGATGTTTCTAGGATGATTGATTTGCAATATACCTTCAATCCTTTTTTTGGTCTATCTCTATTCATTCTTCAGATATGATATGTCCAAGAAGTTTACCTTCTTGGAGACCAAACAATGTTTTCTTGGGATTTAAGGATAAACCATATTTTATGCACTTCTCAAAGACTTTTCTTAGGTGTATAAGGTGTTCTTCATCTGTTTTGGAATAGACTGTGATTTCATCTAAGTAAATCACAATAAAGTAACATATTTCTTTTGAGAATGCAATATCCATGGCTCTCTGGAATGTGGCATCAGCATTCATTAAACCAAAAGGCATTTTCACATACATGAAAGTGCCCTAAGGTGTAACAAAGGCTATTTTAAGTTGATCATCAAGATGTACCAATACTTGATTGTATCCGGAGAAGCCATCTAGCAAAGAAATTCTTCTAGAACCTACCACCCTTTGTAAGATATGATCCATTTTGGGCAAGGGATATTTGTCCTTTAATGAGGCTTTATTTAAGTTTCTGAAATCAATACAAAGCCTTATGTCTCCTATTTTCTTCCTAATAGATACAAGATTAGATACCCACTCTAAGTATCTTACAGGGACTATAATTCCAACATCATATATTTTTCTAAGTTCTTTCTCAACCAGAGGTAATTGAATAGGGTTAATTCTGCGCAATTTTTGTCTATAAGGCTTCTGGTTTTCTTTGAGGGGTATCTTATGTTGAATTATCTCTGTATCATATGATTTTAAATCTTCATAACTCCAGGAAAACACATCAGAAAATTCTCTAAACAGCTCAAGGTATTTAAGTTTAATGTGAGCTGGCAGTGTTTTGGATAATTTGATCATTTTAGGTTTTTCCTCACTACCTATATTGCACTCTTCTACTTCAGCTTCAGTAGGTTCTATTTTTGGCATTTTTGCAACATCATTAAAGTCAAACAATTCTTCTAAGGGTACCAGCCCCTTTGGCAAGCTTTCAGTTTTGGATTGCAACACCTCTAGATATTTTTTTTCTAAATCTTTGTAGTTTTTTGTTTTATGTTTGGATTCTTTGGTTAACATATTTATATCAGCAATCTCAGGGGTTTCTTCTTCTTCAATAAGTGATTTTTCCTCAGTAGGACAGTCTTCTTCATATTCTGAATCTGAGTTTGGCATTTCAAATTCATTTTTGGACTGTAGGAAGTCTTCTATTTGTTTATCTCCTTCAAAAACTTGCCAGTATTTCTCATTGTCTGGGACTATTGGTCTATATTTGACTTGAACTATGTATTGTTTTCTTTCATAAGGTTTCAGACATGTACTAGCAACAAAGGCTAATCCATTGGCAAGAATATTTTGGTTTCTAGGGACAAAATTAAGTTGGAATTCAGCAAATGATTTTAATAGGTCCATGGCATCATCTTTATAGGCTCTTAGTATGGGATGTTTAGTAGTATATTCCCCATTTACTTGCCTAATTATCAATTCTAAATCCCCATGAACTGTTATCCTCTTGGCTCCTATTTTTTTCAATAAATGTAGTCCTAAGAGGAGTGCTTCATACTCTGCTATGTTTTTGGTGCAATGAAAGTTTAATCAGTATGAATGACCTTCTGCATGATTGTTTTCAGTGTTGTGCACCCATATTCCTGCCCCTGCGCTAGTTATAGTGCAAGACCCATCAAAACTCATGCTCCAAAGAGGACTGTTTTCAGATTTTTCATCAATTTTCTCTTTGTCCTCTCTATTTTCTTTATTTTGATCATCACTATGTTCTTTTTTAGGATCTACACTATGTTTACTTGTGTCTTGTTCCTCAAGGTTTTCACTGTGTTAAGGAATTTCTCTTTGATTGTTATGATTGGCACTGTTATCACCATTAATTTTTTTTCTAAACTTGGACAGTTTACATCGTTCCTAGTCATGGTCTTAGATAGGTGTTAGGTCATTTCATGCTTTAAATGGTAGGTGATAGGGTAAGAGTCTCAAAAGTCTCATTTTCATATCCAAATAAAGTTTAACAACCTTATTCCATGTCTTAAAGGTCTCACATTCTCTTTAGAAGTCATATCTTAAACCACATGAAAAAATTTTGGAATTAGCCATGAAACCACGTTTTCATAGCGCAGTCAGTGTAAAAATCATGTTTTGTGCTACGAAAACACTGCTATTTTTGTAGCGCGCTAAGAAACTACTGAAGCAACCTTTTTCATCAAAAAAACTATGTTTTCTTGTTTTAGTAGTAAATTTCCAAGGCGGTTTATGGGCAACTGAAAACGAATTTTTGAAAATTGAAAGAGGTTTTGCTTCCTAACATACCTAAATACAAAAATTTCTTTCAGTTTCATCAAATTCATTATGAGGTGAGAGAAATTGATGAATTAACATGTGCTACGAAACTGCTGAAAGTCATTGAGAGAAAAACTTTGTTTTCTGGTTTTAGTTGTCAACTTCATGATCCGTTTATGGCCACAAGAAAAAAAATTTTGGAATTATGAAAGACATTTCTCTTAATAAAATCTCTAGCTACAATAATCTATATCACTTTTCTCACAAGTGTTACCAGTTGGGAGATACAAGGCTTTCTTTGAAGCCATATTTTCAAAAATCAGAATTTTCCAGTTTTACACATGTTGTTCAAAGACAGTTTCTAGGCAGTAGGAGAGGTATTTAAAAAAACAAAGAGAGGTTTGTTTTAAAGACAGCATGGTCTCCAAAAGCCTCCTTCAGTTTCTCAAAATACATTTTGTATGAGGAGATAAAAGCTCTGTCTCAACACCTATTTTTCAGATAAAAACAGTGCAGAAAAATGATAGATCTTAAATCAGCTTTTCATTAAGGAGAAGACCAATTTTGAGGAAAAGCATATTTTAAAGGTTAATTTGTTATGATTTTTGATGTTAATTTCAATCCTTGAAGAGTTTTTAATACCTTCAAACTTAAATATTTTGAAAACCGGGTGAAAAGAAGCCTGCACAGCAGTTTCGTAGCGCGCTATGAAACTGCTAAAGATGAGTTTTAAGCACTTTACACATGGATTATGGAGGTAGGGATTGTTGGTTTTCAAGGTTTGATGTTTCTAGTGGATACATGAAGATCACAGGTGAAGACTCAAAGTTCCAAACAGGAGAAAATATGGTTAAAGGACAGAGTTTTACAATGACCTACAAATTGCGCTACGAAAACAGGCTTACTTTCGTAGCGCAGCCAGTTTCATATACTTTTACACTATTTCAGAGAAATTTATTTGCACAGGTGGAAGATTAAACATTTCATGGTAATATCTGGAAAACAAGACACATGGAAATTTTATTCATCAATCATTAAAGTGCTTGAAGATAACATGGAAGATAAGGGCTAAAAAACAGGAAATCTGTCTCCTGATTTTTAGGGTAGTTTTTGTCATGATCAACATGAATACATCAAAGGTGGAGACATCATCCAAATTCTATCTCTTGGGATTGAAGCTAGAAAAGGAAGAATTAAAGTTTAGATAAGGTTGTTGCAAGCATATTTAGGAGTTTCACTCCTATTTGGATTAGGACTCTTCAAAGACTGTTTACTTGTCATTTTGTAATTAAAAGTCTATTTTATGGTTATATTAGGTGTCATGTATGGGAATTCGAATTCTCCTAGTGGTGGATCATGGAATCCAAGATTGTAAAGGCTCTATATAATGCATTGTTGGGTATGTGTTATATTCTTTCCACGACTAAGCATGCGCAACCGGGGGGTCACAGGGGGGGCGGTAGCCCCCCCTGTCGGGGTCCGGGGCAGTGCCCCAGCGAAAATTTTTGGTCCTTAATTTCCGGTGGGTAGTCCGCGTCCATGGTTTTGTGCATGGTTTTGCACATGGTTTTGGGGTACGATGGTTTTCGGCCCCTGGTATTTTTGTAGATCCGGTCAAGGGAAATACGGTTATGTTCTAATCCAGGGTTTATGGATTGGGGTTTATGTATGCTTCGGCATGTATATATATGTGTTGTAACACTAAAAGGAATATAATGAAAAATCAAGCTGGTCGTCCCGATTTGGGATCCAGGGGAAAATCTCTGTGTTTATCTATTTTATGTTTTATGCTCTCGCTATTGTTTATTTTATGTTATAACATTCGTGTGTAGATAATTTCTGTTCAGGGTTAAAACCTACATGCATTAGGTCGAATTCATCGGGTTTGGCATTTTCATTAGAAAAGCAGTTGTGTTATTGTATGTTACTGTGATCTTTCAACTAAATACAGATATTTGTTTGACTACTCAAGATTCACAAGGATTTTAAGTGTATCATCTTTATATGGCCTTTTTCAATTACCTATTTGCAGTGGTATGAGAATTTGCTACTTATAATTCATTGGATAATGCTCTAACTTCATTCATATGCTTATAGACTGTGTTTATTAACTGTGTTACTGTTTCACTTATAACCCTAAACTCTAAGTGCCTTGACTTCCATGTGTTGGGCTTCAGAAATGTCGTATTTCATCCACCTTTCCCTTCACGATTCCTTACATTTCATCATCCCATTAACCTTTCATTATATCACTTTCATAAATACATTTGGGTTTCACCTTCCTATTTTCCATTTTATTCATTTTTGTATTATAAGTGAATTTATGATTAAATATTAGAAAATATACATGTTTTAATATATATCTCAAGAATGTGTGAGCTTTGTAATGTGAAGGATTAATTCTAAACTTCTGGAATATCTCCTCCACCATATTAAGGAGATAATTATTCAAGCCTATTCCTAAGGAGAAGATCATGGAGGATTTGGTTGGCATGTCTTATTCAAGATATGTGAGAGATGTATGGAGGATTCAAAGGGATCATGTCTTGTAATAATGGGAAAGTAGTTGAGAGTGGTTGAATGAGATGGTTAGCTTCTTCATGTATATAAGAGAGTGCTCTCTCTTCATTTTGATTAGTTCAGGAGCTAGGAGTTCATAAGTTCAAAAGTTCATTAGATTAGCTTTAAGAAATAGTTTTGTAATTAGGAGAGGGGGATTCTTAACTGTGATCCATATTCTTTTATTGTATGCTTTCATGATTTGTCATTTGATTCTTGTAATGTAATTTGAGATGGCGTCATTGTTGTGAACTCATATATGTCGTTTGTCATTCAGCTCTTCACATGTTGTATTGCTTTTCCTTTATGCAATTTCCTGCTTTCCTAGATTAATTTGATTTCAACAATTTAGATTAGATTAGTTCTACTTCGGTCCTGCATATATAGTGCATGTGCTTCGTAAGTCTACGAACCTCGGATTGACAAATTAAATGGTTGGGCAAGTACTACAATGGAATTAAACGACAATAGTTTCACCCAACATTTTGGCGCCGTTGCCGGGGAAGCACGATGGATTGAAGTTCAGTTTGATTTTTCATGCAAGTGTGTTTAAACATGTTCCTAACTCCGAGGTGACAGGGTTGTAAGATGTGGGGAACAGCCTACGCATCGTTCGACATACTGTAACGGGCTCGGCCTCATATGGGTCAGGACATGTAGGTGTGACTGATATCAGGAAACAGGTGCTGAAGATTCCTGTTTGAGGAATAGGGTCATGTTCTCTGTTGATTAATCTTATTTTTCTGCAGTGTGGCTGATATCAGGAAACAGGTGCTGAAGATTCCTGCTTGGAGGAATAGGGTCCTGTTCTCTGTTATGGTTGATTGATTTTCTTTCCTGCAAGTGTGTTTGATTTCCACAACTGTGAAGAGTGTTTTTTTTATCTGTTTCAGCATGAGTGCTTTTATTTATGAAAGTAGTTTATTTTCATTTAAGCTTTCTAGATTTAAGTTTTGGGTGCAGTAAGAATCCCTTTTTCAACATGGTTTAACAATGAGTGTCATCTTGGAATCACTCACTCAGATCCTAGCAGAAGTCGGGATCTCCTCTTCCTTGGAAGAAGAGATCTTGACAAGAATTAAATGTTCAACTACTCCCCAAGAAACAAATGAAGATTCAACATCTGAAGAATCCTGCACATCTGATGGCGAAAAATCATTCAAACAGGAGATCGAGGAAGAAGAAGAGGAGCTACAACATGATTTAAGTAAGAGAAATCGTGCCTATCAAAGCCTTATCGAACAATGGTCCCAGGTAAGTACTCGATTAGATTCGTTTTTTTATTTTTATTTAATTGATTTGCAGTTTCAGCAATTAAACTCATTCACTCTGGACTATTTTTCATTTGAACAACTGCTATTGAATATATTGCTGTTACTGCTACGTGAATGGCTTCATTGGAAATTTAATTACACGTAATTAATTTTTAAAATTCTAATTAGTATAGGGTAGGCAAGCTTTCATTTTCAGTTTTTGCTTTCATTCTCAATTTTGCTTTTGCCTAAAATAAGTATGCTCTCCTCCGCGCTCAGTGCAATCGCGAGGATCAGAAAATAAAAATGAGTTAGACTAATTTCAGGAATTTAAAAAAAAAAAAAAAAAAAATTGCAATATGCCTAGTCGATTTTTAATTTGAAAATCATTTTTTTCTCTCTTTTCTCCATTTGCTAATTTTTTTTTTTAATAAACCATGAATTGAGGCTGAATAAAAACGAACTGAAATTTTATCTGAATAGTCGCTGAAACTGTGTCTAGCAGTTGCTGAAACTATGTCTAGCAGTTGCTGAAACTGTGTCTAGCATTTTATCAGAACAGTTGCTGAAACTGTGTCTAGCATTTTATCAGAACAGTTGCTGAAACTGTGTTTTCTGGACATACTAAAATCTGCAGCAAGCAATTAGGTGATCAAACCTGCAAAAACAATTGAATCAGAAATTTCCTAGGATCATCGTTTCACTAAAATAACTGTGAGTTTCATTGGATTTGCAAGCTGTAGCGATACCATCTCTCCGCCCACTGTTCATAAACCTACAACTAACAACAACAAACCAAAATGATGAGCAGCAAACAAATGAAACCGAAATAAAATAAAAGATAATTCTCATTGTTTGCATATTTTGAACGCTGAAATTTTCTCACACCTAATTTGGGATACTATGCGGGGGATGATTGAAAAATATTGGCCAAAATCCACAGGTTGTTACACTATCTTTGGCATTTCAAGATAATAGAAACGAAATCCCATCAATATGACGGTCAGATAACTATTTTTATGGATTTGTTTTCTTGAATTTTCCATCCGTGGCATACTTTATCGAGATTACATGATTATGCGGTTGCTTATTAATGGATTCCTTCTTTACTGGCTACGAGTTTTTCTCCATTGCTTATCTGGAAGGATAGCTTCCACTGGTGACTTTCTATACAGTGTCGAAAATAACATAGATCTGTCAATGATCCACGCAAGATTTGCAAGCGCCTTGTAAACACATGCACTTACAGAAGCTGGTGGGAACATGGAATATGCGTGCGCTTAAACGCACTGATAGTAATCAGTTGACTCAGCCTGAAGTTAGTGATTTTGGGAAGAGTGGAGATGTTCCTGGAAATGTCCATCATACAGAGATGCAGGTAAAACAAACTTTTGGTTGTGAGCATTATAAGAAAGACTGTAAACTCCTTGCAGCTTGTTGCGGAAAGCTATTCACCTGCAGATTCTGTCATGACAAAGTCAGCAACCATATAATGGACAGGAGGAAAACAAAAGAGATGATGTGCATGAAGTGTTGTTGCATCCAACCTGTTGCGTCAAGCTGTACTTCTTTCTCTTGCAAAGAGTTGTCAATGGCAAGATATTTCTATGGTATATGCAAATTCTTTGATGATGAAAGGAAAGTATACCACTGTCCTTTTTGTATGAGGTATTGAGTGATCCCGTGCAGCGCATTATCTATAATGAGATACATGGGTATTCTTTGAGGACAGTTAATCCTTTCTTGGATGATTCTCAACCAACGGATCATGTATTTTTTGATGAATTCAGCTGTATTGGCTGTAAAAATTGTGCAAATGTGGCTCCTGAAATATTTGCCATTGAAGAAGATTTTGGACGAGCAAGAGCATGTTGCCAATCAGGAAATCCTGATTTAGTTCAACAGGCCATCGATTCATGTCCAGTTGATTGTATATATTGGACATCTGCGGCACAGCTATCACTTCTTGAAGATGAAATGAGTAGAGTAGAACGTGTAAATGTTTGTTTGATGCTGGCAAATATGGGTAATGTTGTTCCTAATGTTTTTTCGCAGGCAAGCGCTAGGTGGGAAAAGCGCCAAAGAAGAGCACAGGGGCGTGCCATGATTATAATGAGAAAGCAGAAGCGCGGTGGCAAGGAACAATCATATTGGGAAGGTGTTTGGGATGGAGGCAACAGAGGTACAAACCCAAGTTCAGAAAACTATAGTGCCCGTGATAGGGCTAGTAGAGCTGCTGCAGCAAGAAGGAAGTGGAGAGAGTATTCAAGGAAAGGAGTTGATAGGAGGCCAATACATAGCCTTCCAGGAAAGAATTCTTCTGCGGAAGAGCAGAAAGAAGCTCAAACTGTGTAACAGCTGTGCAACATTGACATGAACACAAAGCCGCAAAAGCTATCTTGTGAAACAGGAGATGTCCTATTGCCATACATTCATTATTCTAACTATGGAAGATGTATCTTTCCCATAAACGTATAGAGGCGATATAGTGATACCTTGAAGGTTGCCGATCTCTATGGTTTGACAATTCTTAAGCGCCTCTGTGAGCTCAGAATTGCTAGCAGACACCTTGTCGTGGAGAAGGTTGAACATGTCTATGAATTTGCCGAGAAATGTAATGCGCAGTTGTTGATGCATGCATCCATTCTCTTCATCTTGGAGTATCACGACCAGGTTCGATCCTTGCCCGGGTTCCCTTCTCTGGTTCGCACAATTATTCCGGAGATTCGTCGATGGTTTCCCACCATATTTCCCAGGCAACATAATGGCCATCCAATACCGACTTTCACACTCTGAAACGCAGCCTCCGGCCTCATACAGCGTCCAAAATATAAAATTCATCGCAGGTCCATAAGTCTGTGCTCAGGCGAGAGTCCGAGGTATTCCGCGAAATACTTCCCCCCAAATAAGATTTTCGACGTCTCTGAAAACCTTGGAGAAGTTCTCTGGGGCGATCACATTGAAAACTCGCCTTATGTGTTCGAAATGAGAGAAAGTAGACTTTGCAATTTTGTTTGCAAGATTAAGCCGGATGCAAAGGCTGTAAAGGACTTCAAGGAGAAGATTGATGATGAATATCATGTTAATATGATTCTGGATAATCTACCTGTAGCATTAGCCAGACAGAGGTCTGATGGAAATAGTCTTACTACATATGAGCATGGCTTCCGGGTTGGCTTCAAAGCAAGCTACACAGGGAGTTCATAAGAGAGGCACTTCATCCACAATCATTTGACTTTTATCGTGATGTATCATAAGGATGTTGAAACTGATTCTGCACACATATTTGGATTTTAAGTTACACCATTCAGTGTGAAGCACGAGTATGAACAACCATGGGATAATGACAAACCGCGTTTGACAACTTGTGATCCAAATACCAAGCATACAGTGTCAAGTTCTGAGATTCCCCAAGAAGTTGTGTGTTGATGGCAGAAGATTCAAATGATGCTATTGGAAATTCGTTCTTGTTGGATGACGACTTCGGTATACCATTCTCTGTGGATGACATCTCGAAAGTCTATGCAAGAAACAGATTTGTCAGATATCAATCAACCATCTCAGCTTCTTGAGAATTTAGCTTTTCATTTCTTGTTACCATGTAATATGTAATACAGAAGGCTGTAGATGCAATGATTGACAAGTTAACTGGTGCAATATTTTTGTTCCAGTTAGTTGTAGTCGTGATTCTGGGTGTTGCTAGAAATGTTTGGAAAGCCTCTGAAGCACGAAAGAAATAATATGTGCAATATCCGAAAGAAGGACCTTGGTACAACTTTATTGTCATTCCACTGCGTTTCGAGCTTCTCGGCTCAATCATGATTCCTATCTCTATTAAGGTATCTTTAGATCTAGTGAAGAGTTTATATGCAAAGTTCATTGATTGGGATTTGCATATGTACGATGAAAAGAGTGATACTCCGGCACATGCAACGATACTGAGACAAATCGAGACCTTGGCCAAGTGGAGTATATTTTAACTGATAAAAATGGAACACTTACTGAAAATATGATGGTTTTCAGGCGATGTTGCATCAATGGTGTCTGCTATGGAAATGAAAGCGGTAATGCTCTAAAAGATGTTGATTTGGCTCGGGCTATTGCAAACAAGGTCCCTGAAGTTGATTAATTTTCTCACAGTGATGCCGATTTGTAATACTGTTGTGCCTCTTAAAAGTGCTAGTGGTTCAATATCCTATAAATCACAGTCTCAGGAAGAGAATGCTACCAAGCATTAAGATTGGAGAAGAATTTTTTATTCTTATGCTTATGCTGGATTTTATGCCGAAAACTGATTGTTTTTTTTCATGCTCACTATTTCCATTTAACTAATGTTCATGATGCCAGGAACACTGATTGGATTATCAGAACGCTACAATTGAATGGTTTGAATATTCAACTATATCTGACGATGTACAGGTCCAATCTTGCAGAGAAGTAAGTGACATTATTGCAGCAAATCAACGCGAATCATACTCTGCCAACGTCCAATTGCTTGAATGAATTTAACAGTGCATCTAAGAAACTAAATCAGTAAGAAACTGAAGATTCGCTAGCACTGAAACATTGTTGCTATACTTTGCAAAGCATGCGAAGAAATGGAGATCTGACTTTAATTTTGCTTGTTTTGTTTTTTTCTTTTTGCCTTTAATTTCATGAAAATTGCAAATGGAATTTTTAATAAATTCCTGAAAACAATACGAATGCATGTATTTACGCTTAACACCAATTTGTTTTATTGAAGTCACTTTGACAGCGATCGATGATGAAATCAGCACAGGCGACAGGTTAACACACAGTTTCTTTCTTTTGCTCGCATTTGTGCTTATTCTCGCATCTTATGTTTTACAATGCTCTCACGAAGTTTTCATACAGGATTTGTACTAAGTTTTTTTCAGGTTTCGGACATGATCGCACTTTGCTACTGAAGTGATTTTCAAAGATCACAGAACTTTGTGAGAAACATGCTTTCATAAACAGCTTGAAGGAGCTGTAACTCATCATAAACATCATGATGTTTGCGCCTCTTGATGTTTGCTTTTACACAGTGACCATGTTGATACACCAACATTTCCACTTTTTCCATTATCCATGCAGTAACACTGTAACGTTTTTCCTTCAAAGCTGATTGACCATCCTTGTGTTGAAGCCTATTTTCCATTACCTTATCTTTCACGACTTCATGCACAGTTATTTTTCTGAATCACATACATTCCTTTATCCCTTTCAGCTCATTTGCCTTCTAGTTTGCCTTTTGAATAAAACTGATCCCCTTTCCATAATTACATTGCCTTGCTTTCCTCGCCATGTTGATCTACACTGCTTGTCCATGAGTTCTTTCCATTTATAGTCCTACCAAATCTCTTTGTACAAACTCGTGTTGACTGATGTGGGATTCCTTAAGGCCCACCTTTCAACAAGTCTTGCCCCATCGACCTCAGCACCTTATCTGGGAAATAGACTAGAGTTCCTTTTGAGTACCTTGAGACTTGCATGCCTTAATGGCAAGTTCTCTCGCTGACAATCATGGGAATACATCAATGTCCCTTGATCGTCAGATCTTGCAAATGGCTCGACGTCAACCCCTTTATTCGCATTTCGCAAGATGTACTCGGGTACCTTGGCACTCATTGACATCAATGGTGAGTTTGCCTCGCATTGGTTAACGGCATACATCAATGGCCGGTAATCCAATGATTTCTCTTCATGCTCGACATCAACACATTCTTTCGCATGATTAGATTTGTACCATCATTTTTGTAGCAGACGAAGACTATACACTTTTTCACAACTCCCTCAGCAGTTACCGCAGCATGAATTCTGATCTATGAGAGTACCACAGTTCCACTTTCAGCCCTTATCTTTTCCATGATTCAACATCAGCAGTTCAGATTCCTTCATTTCCCAGGTTCCAGTTACAGCGACATCAGCATTCACAGTTACATTTTCATGATCCTGCTGCAGTCAAACTTTCTATGTTCGAGCAGTTACATCAGTTGCAGTTATAGCAGTTGCAGCCATAGTCACATATTCTCTGATCTAGCAGTTACAGCAGTTACAGCTACGATACTAGTCACGTTTTCATGATTCAGCAGCAGCAGCAGCTACATTCCTATTGCATAGTTCATCATTCTTGGGTAAGTGGAAGTATGTTGTTTTCTAATCTTTAATCATGCAATTCCTTATATGCTGACTTGAATATTTTGGAAAATTCCCTCCTCATGCTCCATTTCCTTTCATGACCCACGCCAAGTTGCATGAGGACATGCAACCAATTCAGTTGGGGGGGGGGGACTATATTCGCTACATATTCACTACCGTGATTCCATTTCTTCACCACTATCACTCCATTTTTTTTCTCATTCACCATTCACCAACATTTCTTTTCCAATGATACTTTGTTGCACTTTGTTTCACACGCATCAATATACATATTGGCATACTTCATAAATATTACAAAAGGGCTTTCTTATGCACATTGACAACTTATGATTTCCAGTGAGTGTTTACATTATTATTGCAGCAAGAGAACAGAAAACAAAATGAATGTTGTTAACACAAGAACCAACATTCTTTGTATTCATGGTTGTCACACAAGAACCAACCATAAGAAAATGAAATTTGTTACTCATGCCCTGCACATATCCTGGAAACATTCATTATTAAAAAGACATCATCATGTAAAGCCAAATTTCAGATGCCAAAGAGATCCATGCATGGTTGCATGAGGACATGCAACAAGTTCAGTTGGGGGGGGATGTTGGGCTTCAGAAATGTCGTATTTCATCCACCTTTCCCTTCACTATTCCTTACATTTCATCATCCCATTAACCTTTCATTATATCACTTTCATAAATACATTTGGGTTTCACCTTCCTATTTTCCACTTTATTCATTTTTGTATTATAATTGAATTTATGATTAAATATTAGAAAATATACATGTTTTAATATATATCTCAAGAATGTGTGAGCTTTGTAATGTGTAGGAGAAATGCAAAGGATTAATTCTAAACTTCTGGAATATCTCCTCCACCATATTAAGGATATAATTATTCAAGCCTATTCCTAAGGAGAAGATCATGAAGGATTTGGTTGGCATGTCTTATTCAAGATATGTGAGAGATGTGTGGAGGATTCAAAGGGATCATGTCTTGTAATAATGGGAAAGTAGTTGAGAGTGGTTGAATGAGATGGTTAGCTTCTTCATGTATATAAGAGAGTTCTCTCTCTTCATTTTGATTAGTTCAGGAGCTCAGGAGTTCATAAGTTCAGAAGTTCATTAGATTAGCTTTAAGAAATAGTTTTGTAATTAGGAGAGGGGGATTCTTAACTGTGATCCATATTCTTTTATTGTATGCTTTCATGATTTGTCATTTGATTCTTGTAATGTAATTTGAGATGGCATCATTGTTGTGAACTCATATATGTCGTTTGTCATTCAGCTCTTCACATGTTGTATTGCTTTTCCTTTATGCAATTTCCTGCTTTCCTAGATTAATTTGATTTCAGCAATTTAGATTAGATTAGTTCTACTTCGGTCCTGCATATATAGTGCATGTGCTTCGTAAGTCTACGAACCTCGGATTGAAAAATTAAATGGTTGGGCAAGTACTACAACAGAATTAAACGACAATAGTTTCACCCAACACCATGTTTGACAGATCATGATGTTTTGTTGAAAACTATCTTGACTCCATGGCCCAATGAGTGTTTGATAATATTCGATTCAACCACTTATACATTTTTATCCTTTTTATTCCTAGAGTTAGCCATCTAATCATTAATCAAAAATCTTAAACCTATTGAGAGAGCCCTCTCAGGTTGAGGAGGCTAAGCCTCAGCCAAAAGATTGGTTTGAAAGAGTTACTCAGAGTCTACTTGATGAGTAGCCTATCAGGGTCAGATTTTGTGATAACAGGCACTATGTTGATGACTGTTTTGATGCTCAAGACCTTCATTTTTTTTTGTGTTTTTCTGAATTATCAAACTGTTTGGATGATTTTTCTTTCCCTTCCTCTTGTTCTATGGCTGCCACTATGTTGGCTGATGTTTCATTTTCCAATCCTTGCTCATTAGGAATCTCATCATTGTAAATAATGAATGAGTCAAGGTCAGTATGTATAGAATAAAGAGGGGAGTTTTCTAGTCTTTCTTGACTACTCACCATGCATTTCATGTGTGTTTCCCTATAAAGTCTTCTAGGTTGACTGAAGACGGGGATGGTGGCATAAGTCATATCCATTTGCATTGTGTCTTGCAACTTAGCACCCCAAGATCTTGAAAGAAGCATGCCATATTTGGGGGGGATATCAGCCACAACAATGTCCATCGCTAAGCTTTTGGCTGGGATTTGTGCTAAATTGACACAGAGATCTTTTATTAGGCCTAGGCACTTAACTCTGCTAGAATCAAAGGAGTATAAATATTTATAAGGTCTGGTTACTTCAAGGCCTAATCTTTCCATTATCACTTTGGGCATGAGGTTATGTGATGCTCCTAAATCAAGCATAGCATTGTGCAGAATGTTATCATGGATGTTTAAGCTGACATAAAATGGAGGAACTCCACCTTCTTGAAATTTTCCTTAAATTTTTTGTCCGAACAGAAGCTCAGGCTTGTCATCATTTAAGTTAACAGAGTCATTGTGATCTCCTATGTTCAAAGCCTTTAATAATTGGGACCTATATACATCTTGAGTGACTAACTCAGTGAGAGGGATAGAGATTTTTATCTTGGAAATTTCACTCTCTATGCTAAAAGGAGTTTGAGTTTTGGAAATGTTTAATCCAGCTTTTTTAGTCACTGTTTTCACAGCAAAATCAGCTTGCTAGTTTTTATTATTTTCAGTAGTTAAAATGGTTTTTTCAGGAGAATTAGCTGAGGTGATAGTGCTGCTAAGGTCACCACTGTGTTTGTAATCAATTTGGGCGTTCTTTCCTTTGTTTTTATCAGAATATTCAGCCAATATGTTTTTGTTTTCAGTTGTCTTTTCGGAAGAATTTACAGGGTTGTTTTTAGAAGAGATTTCAGAGGTCTTTTTCTTAGGAAATTCTTGGTTATTTTTACTTCTTAAGTCATATTGTTTATGTACTTCTATTATTTCATTTTCAAAGCCTTTTTGGTAGTCTGCAGACTCTAGGATCTCTTTTTCACAAGGTTTGTATATGACATGTTCTTTCCTAGTGAGGAAGACAATATACTCATCATTTGTTCCCAACATGTTTATGTGATTTCCCTCTGTTTCTTCAATCACTTCCTCATCTTCATCAGCATAATTTTGTTGGAAAGGAGGTCTGACTTGTTGATCAAGGCCTCTTTGTCTAATTTTAGGGGGATTCCTTCTAAAGTTTTGATTCTAATTTTTATTTTTATTTTGACGAGCTGTTTGATTTTCTTAAGGATAAGCTCTCTCATTCATGTTTATTCTTTCCATCATCATCTCCATAGTTCTGACCAAATTATCAATTTTAGAGTCTGATGTGGAAGATCCAGCTTCATCTTTGTAGGTAACCTTTTTTTTTGCTTTCAATCTAGCCCTTCTAGCATTAAGGTTAGCTTCTACACTCACAGCCCCTTTCTGCATGTCTTCTAATGTGAGGAGTTCTCTCTCTCTTAATTGGTAACACATGTCTGGTTCAAATCCTTCAGGAAACTTTATTAAGGCTAAGCCTTGTGGGGGTTTCATTTTTTGAGGGAGTGCATTATAGACACTATTGAATCTAGTGCAAAAATCTTAGACACTCTCTCCAGAATTTCTTTTATGATCATTGTATTCTGAAAAGATTTGAAGGGGGTTTCTCTTGACTTCCCATTTGTTTAGAAATATTTGATGAAAAGAGGGGAGGTCATTGATACCATTAAGGGTTAAGCCTTTGAACCATTTTCTTTCTTCTCCCCCTAAACTTTGAGCAAACATCCTAAGTTTTAATGTCTCATCATCTATTTCTTGTCTATCAAAATAATCATTCATTCTATCCACATGTTGTTGAGTTGTAGTAGAACTACTAGCATCATATAATGGAATCTTGGACTGATAGTCCTGTGGTAGAGAAACTAAAGGTAAAGGAAGGACAAAGGGAGCATACCATGTTGCCATGATATGGACTTGTGGAAACAATGGGGGATTTCAAAGTGGAGGAGTTGTGATAGGAGGTTGATGATGAATTGAAGTGGTTTGAACTGTAGATGTGTGAGTGGGACAAACAGAAGTACTTGGATCAACAAGGGACTGTTGAGAAGTTTTAGGATGAGATAAACCAAAGTTATGAATGAAATGAAGATCAGGTGGAGTGGATGGGGAGGTTTCTCTGCTACTATTATGTTGTGAATTTTCAGGCTCAAAGTCTATCTGATCTATACCACTAAGTGACTTGGTTCTGGATATATTTCTAATGAAAGGCAAGTCAACCTGGGTATCTTGCAGAGCTGTAAGGTTTTCAGGAACTGAATTTTCTCTATGAATTGGTCTGAAAATAGTTGGGTTCTTAGATGTAGGAGATTTCCTAAGAATGCTTTCTGGATTATCAACTATTGTAGGAGGCTTTGGGTCAGGATAGGATCTAGTATGGATTCTTTTGGAAGCCAGGATTTCGACCCAAAGATAAGAAATGTTTAGCCAAGTATGACAGTCTTTGAAGGAAAACTAATCTGTGAAAGAAAACTTAATCCACAAAGTCTTCTTAACTGGGTTTAATGATGTTTTTATGATGAAATGAGCTTCCCAGTGGAGTCTATGGAAAACAAAGGGGAATCAGCAGGCCTACTGAAAACTAGTGGAGTCACTAGGTGGAAGATTTTTAATTGTTTTCTAGGACTGTTTGTCGTCCACCATCAACAATCAAGAACCACTCTTGGCAGACACTTGATTCATTTGAAGAATGGGATTTTCTGAGTTGTGAAGTTATCTATTACTCAGTTTCTTCCCCAGTATGGTCACAACTATGTTGGCTCCCTGTTATTTACAAGAATGGTAAGAATAAACACTATAGGGGGCCACATCATAACCACTTTGGAATCCTAGGACCTAGCCTTCCTAGATTCAGAGAGGGATCTCTCTATTAAGTGTTTTCAAAGGATATATATTTATGCTTTGTTTATGATATTAGGCTAGTTATGAAGCTCTTAGGAACTTGTTTGTTTGGTTGGGATGGATATCATTAACTGAAGAGGTCACTTGAAGGGTGAAGGTGAGAGCAGATTGAAGAATGTTTAGGCTGAAAAAGTAGGTCATGAAATAGTATCAACCCATTGGGCTATGGAGTCACAAAAGGATTTAATTTTAAAACAATTCTTCAAGGGTTTCCAAAGGGCAAGTCATCTATATCAAAGGATATTTAGATTGAATTGTGATATGAAACATTAAAATGTTGTGAAAGAAGCAAAGCTAACAACCAATTAAGCATCTATTAAATTTACCAAAACAAGAAAAGCCTTTCAAAGTAACTGTTTGAAGCAATCCAAAAGACAGGGAAAACCATAGACTTCTTTGGACAAACTTTTATTAAAGCAAAATTTTCAAACAACAATCCAGTAATCCTAAGACTACTTTCAGAAAAAAGAAAACACATAAGAGAACAAGGAAAATAGCCTAAGATTAGACAGAAACTTTGAATTGTAGCCTGCATTTGGCATACTCTCAAGCGATCTTTCATAGAAACTGTTAAAGACTAGCCAGAGGACAGGGAAAACCATAAACTTCCCTGGGTTAACTCTACTTAGCAAACCTTGAAAATAAAATTCAAAACCAATATCTCAAGTTGTACACAAAAAGACATGGGCTCATCAACATTTCTTCACTGGTTATACTCTATTGAATCATTCTCAAATCAACAAGTTGGATAAACCTAGAGGGAAATTAAGAATCCTCTAAACATACCTTAGCAGAAGAAAACATAAAGATAAAGCTTTCAGGCATAAATAGGGTACTTTTTAGTAAATCCTACTTTAAATTTTCTATTCTTTATCAGAGAAAATGGATATCATGTAAAACAAAAGAAGAAACAAAAAAAGTGAGGAATAACATCACCATTAACATAGACCAGGATCCCATGAATCAGCTTGTATTATTGATGTTCAAACTAGTTACATACTTCAA
Organism: Pinus albicaulis; assembly: GCA_034641835.2. NCBI lineage: Eukaryota > Viridiplantae > Streptophyta > Pinopsida > Pinales > Pinaceae > Pinus > Pinus albicaulis. Next base: position 111,978 of record JAXQQM020081486.1, on the reverse strand, counting down.
GTCCAGTAGGTCTTTACAACTCAAAACATCTCTTCTCAGCCTAGTGTTCTTCAACTACTCAACAACACTTCAACAGCTTCAACAACTATCTTACACCTCAATAATAATCCAACCAACAACAGCAATGAATTCCTCATATAGTATTTATAGATAAATGAGGAGGTGGATTGAAAGAAAGGGTCTCTAATGGTTCATAAATGACAAAGTTTAATGTTTTTGACCTTTGAGACCATGCAAGGCCCAAGGCAAAATGTATTTTAAGTCTAACTCTGAATTACATTAACTCTTTGAACTACTTAGTGGCTTTTTTTGACTTTTAGGCTTTTTAGGTAGGCTGGTAATAACTTCTGAGCTGTCATTTGGAAATATCTTTGACCTGGAGTAACTTTACGTGTCTTTGAGGCAAATTAGGCCTGTAGGTGGCATTTCGATTCTTTTGGAGAAGTAATTGCTTCACTTACTTATGCATTCGAAGCACTCCTTCTTGTTGATCTGTCTGTTTGGTGGCTTTTACTCTGATTAGGCCTTTGATTTGGCTTCTAGGCCTTCCTTGGTCATCTTTGGTTTTTTTCCTTTTTGACTTGTTTTAACTTTAATTCTTTTGTCTTTATACTGTTTCTTTATCCATAATATGTTGGTTAAGCCTTTGATCTTCGGATTTATGCTCTTAACCTTTATTCTTCGCTGATATTCATTATTTTTCTTCTATGTACAGGTGGCTTGGCTTCTTTCTGCGTTGGAGGGTTACGCTTATTCAATTCTCATGAGACGTTGATCAAACATTTGAACTTGAACCCTGTCAACTCCCTTTCTGCCTGATTTTTCCCTAAGGATCATCATGCTGGGCTTCTCTTGCCACTGCTCTAGCTATGGGATAGTCATTTCTTTGAGCCACCATTAAAAGTTGCAACTAAACATAACACAATTATTAAACCTATGTTTTGAGGGATAAACTGCTTCAGAGGGTCGGCGAGAGGTTATGGAGCGATGTAGAGGAGGGTTTTCATGGCGTAATCATGAAGAAATGGAAATAAATTCAAATATCGGTGCGGAAATGAGGAAAGTAGTTTTGGGTGGAAACCGGGGTGGTATTCGCACAAGGATTAGGTGGTTAGCGGTTTCGGTTCTTTCGAACGTGGTACCATACACCGGGCGACATGCGTCCAGGGAAATACTACCTATTTTGTGCAGAAATGGGCCATTAAATCCTGGGAACATATTGGGCGTGAAAATGGTTATGGATCGTCAGATCTGGGGGAGCTAGATCGATGGTGGAGGATGAGAGCGATCGGGGAAGATGTGCGGTAGAGGGGAATGGTGGAGGACAGGTGGTGTGCAACGATTGAGCGCGATGGAATAGGGGAGGATGGTGGGACAGAGGGGTGACATAGGTTTCTTTGTCGGGTAGTGGGATGTTTATTGGCGGGGTGGAAAGGTGGGTTGGGATGATGGTCGTTAGATCGGGGAGATCTACGGTCAGGGTTTCTTTGAAGAGAAAGCAATGGAACGGGGTAAAAGGATAAGAGAAGGGGCTAAGAACAAAGGTGGGGGTTTGGTCCTATGGGAGTAGATAGGACCAGGTTTTAAAGAAAAAAGAGTTTTAGGCATAGTGGGAGGTCACGAACCTCGAGTGATATGAATAGGAGCGGGGTAGGGCTTAAACAAAAAGGGGCTTAAGGCCTAATTGTTTGGAAAAAGCAGAAAAAAAGGATTAAAATGGGTTTTTTAGACTTTTTAGAGGTTCTGATAGGATAAAAAGGGTAATTTAAACCATATAGAGGGGTATTATAAGATTTAAAATGGTTTTTGGGGAAAAATAAAGGGTAAATGAGGGAGAAAAGTGGATTTTTTAGATAAGGAAAAGATCATTTAGGGTAGGTGAAAAATGGGTGAAATGGAGGGACTTTGGGAGGAAATTGTGAAGGTGAAAATGATGGAAAAAAGGTCTGAGAAAAGTCTTCATTTGTAACAGCAGGACTACTTTGAAGGATTTTGAATGAAGGTTATCAATGAAATGGATTTCTAAAAGATAATGAACACAGTGAGGTTTCAAGAACTCACAAATTTTGCATAAAATTTGTTTCTTAAAAACCTAATGAACCTTTTTAGCCATCATTAGGTATAACAGAATTTATAGATGGCTAACACTACCGACCAACGAGGATGTTTATCATGTGCAGGGTTAGGTGATGATAAACATGGTTGGATATGAGGATTCTATGGTTTATTTCTGATGGAGAATTGATGTCAGGATATGCAGAGTTTTCTGGGACTCTATCATGCTGGGGGTAGAATGATACTTGCTCTGGAACTTTTATGAGATGATGTTGTGGATGGTTTGCGAGATTTTCCTGAAAAAACAACTACCTCAAGTGAAAGCATCTTCTTTATCAAAATTTACTGGAAATCATGAGCTTTAAAAAAGAATATGAGAGAGGGCATACCTGCCAGCACTGAAAATTTATTTTTTGGGAGTGTGATTGTGTGGCATCGCCTCTGTGGGAAGGGCCGCTTTCGCCCTTATGGGTATAATTTCTTGAGGTAAAGGCCATTGACAGGGTTGCTGAGGCAGGTCCCATCTGGTCCCGTCAAGATGTATGCCCCCTGTCGAAGGCAATGTTTTATGATGTATTGTCCTTTGCACAAGGTTTCGAACTTTCCTGGCCCTAGGGCTTCTTTTGTGACATCATAGCGGAGGACTAATTCTCCCTCAGTGAATGAGCGGGGGGCGATCTAGCAGTCGAATGATTCTTTTACCCTTTTCTTGTGAGCCTCATTATGTTGTAGTGGTTGTCGTCAACTTTCAACGACAAGCTCTAGTTGTACTAGGCATTGTTCTAAAGGCTGGGTGTCATCGAGGAGTTCGATAGTAGCATGTAAGTTTTGAATTTTATGGAAATAAATTCAAAAGCACAAAGTACCTTGATCTTTTGCCACAAGAATAGGGTAAAAATCCTAGGATGTGGGGGTGGTTGGATATGTGATGATACAAATCATATATGGTGAATCGCATCATCGACTTTTGGTGCGGGAAGAATCTTCTTAATGAGATTCTGCATGAGCGCAAGGTTGGGTTCCCTGCTAGGATGGTCGATTTCCTGTAGGTGGAAATTGTGCCTATTGCAGAGGTGCTTGAATGTTTCCATTAGCGTGCATACCTCTAGTGTGTGATTTTGGCCAGTGCAGATAATGCATGGTATCACTATGCCAACAGAGTAGATTGTGTGAGATTCTATACTACACGTTGTTCCTGATGTCAATTCTTGGAAATGGTCTGTCGTAGAAGAGGTTGTCTTCTATTTCCATTTCCGTATTTTTGGCTTGGGTGTGTCTACCTCTTTGGGGAAGTATAGACTCAACACTACTCTTGCCACTCTTAGCTTGGGGAGGTGTACACATTTAATTGTATGGTGAAAGTGTGAACAAATCTGGCAATAGGTACATGTGATCTTCTCTTAGTTAGAGAGAATTTTCTAAGGGAGAGAAGAGATTATACGAAAATTGTTTGCAAGGTGCTTCAGTTCTCTACATTGGTTGAGTTGATGGTCATTCAGGTCACATAGTCCGCATGTTATCCTAGGCTTGGTTGGGGTTATGCTTGGTTGGTGCGTTTTTTTAGCTTTCCTATTACGCCACTGCAAGGGTGGGGATGTTGACCCGGAAATGTACTTTTTATGCCATTCCCGGAGGTCATCCTGTCTCTTCTCTATGGTATGAATCATGTCGATGGTGGGACAAAGTTGCGAGGCATAAGTACAGTGTCGCTCATAATGATTTCCTTGACATATGAGGCAAAATATTCTTGATATCAGGGTTTCGTCGTGCTCAGTTTAAGGTCTGGCGGGGAACCATCATCGTAACGATGCTAAATCAAGACAATGGATGACCACATGATTGGGCGTTTTGCATAATGTGCATGCTGGTCTTCTCTGTGGAGAGAAGTTAGGGGTGACTAGGGGTTCCTTGATCGATCGCTCTTCGACAGACAAGAACATAATGGATCTGCTCGTCACATCTTCTTGGGTTGCGGAGCTGTCCGTGAAATCCACATCCATGTCATCTTCTTGGGAGAGGCAAACTATGGTGGAGTGTAAGCTAGCGAGGGCTAGTCAAAATCGAGGGATATAGTGACAATTCTCCAAAAAGTGATTGTCGGTGCATAACGGACATGTGAATTGTGCTACCTGTAATCCAACGTAGTAAACCCTTTCTATAGGATACCATATGTGGATGAGTTCCAGGGCTGCGCACTCTTCAAGGAAGTGACCACGTTCATCGCATAACGTGAAACATATAACGGGCATGACTGGGGGTATTTCTTGTGCCCTTCATTGTTCCTTCTGTAGGTATAGGATGATACGAGGTTCATTTTAGGATGCCTGGGTCGAGGGATCCTCTTGATAGGACCGCTCATTGGCATGTAGGGCTTCCTTATATCACTTGATGGTGTGTAGTGCCCACAGTTGCTATAGAGAGGCGTGATTGGTACACAGTGCTTTGCCTTTACCTTTGGTGGTAGGTTCCTTTTTACGGAAACATGGCATCGCAATGTCTGTCTCAGATGCAAGGAGTGGTTTTAATTCATCCATCTCTAGATAGATATGGGTAGGGTGGCCTATTATATCACATATGGCGCAGACTAGTGAGTCCCGTTGAATGGTGGGGGTCACCATTGACTGTTTCTTAGATGAGTGGGGCCTCCTCAGGACTGAGGGGCTTTAATCCTATTTCAATAACATGGGTGGATCTTTTTCCTGTAGGGGGAACGAGGTACCAAACTAGGATTGCCAATGATATGTTGGGTAATACCAGTGTTTCCAAAACTTGCTGGGAGATGAAACTAGCTAGGGGGTAGAGGAAACGGGTTTGGGAGTTAGCGTAGGCTAGAAAAGTTGTTGCGGTTGATGACTCGGAGCCATTACTGCTTGTGTCCATGTCCTAACTAGCTTCAGTGCTTGACGTGGACATCATGCACAATGGAGCTCCTGTGACATCGAGCGATGACGCAGGGGTTATGGGAGGATCTCCTAGGAATGACCCTAGAATGGACGATGGTTTGAATTGGCCGGGGACATATTCTTGGTGCCATGAGAGAGCATACGATGATGTATCTACATAGGTTAGAATTACATCGGTGTTTGTTAGGGGTTTCTTCTCACTATGCTTCAGTTTTTCTACAGTAATGATGCGGTCTTTGTGGGGGAACATCATGATGCGGAAGACGGAGGAGGCTATGTCAGACATGGCGTACATATAACTTCATCCAAGGAGTATATTGTAGTCCAAGTGAGTGTCCAATACTTCAATTTCTATGTGGACCGTATTTCTAGCCAAGAAGACCGGGATTTTTTGATAGAGGCCAACAGGGGTCGAAGGACGATCGTCGTATGCTCGAAGCATGATGACTGAGGGTTTTAGTTCGGGAGAACCTAACTTATGCCAAACATTTTTGGACATCATTCACGTGGATGCACCCTCGTCTATGACACATTGGTGAATTGTGATATTCTAGACCGACACTGGTATCTGGAAGGTGACCATGGAAAGAAGCTGAGGGGTGGCTTTGTCTAAGTCAAAAGCCATTAGGCGCGTATCGGTTGGGTCGATAGTGCCTAACGTGGAAATTAGGGCTTTCTGTTGTTTTGGGCATGACTGCAATACTTCTAAAGCTGACATAGTAGTGGGAGATTGTGCTAAATCATCCACAATGCTATAATTATGGGCTGCTTTTGAGTAGTTTCTTTCTCGCCTATTAGGTCCCTTCACCATTTTTGGCAATGGTTCTATAGGCATCTTTGAAAAGGTCAAAGGTGCAGTCGGTGCGATAGTACTTTCCCCTGACGTATTGGTGTATGGTGGGGTGTCATAATTGTGATTTCATGTTTGGAAAAACATCTCTTTGCCAATCATGTAGATTTCATGGCTGCTTTTCCTGGAGTCGTTTGTATTTTGCTGCTGGGTGCTTACCATCCCTTGATGGGGGAAAGGTTCTTGCATGACAGCTAGTTGTTGGGAGGATCCTCCTTGTCCTCGGTTACTTTGTAGCTTCTTCAACTCATGGATATCAGGACAGTGGTAAGTATAGTGGCCGTACTCACCACATATCCAACAAGAATGGTTTTTTCGAAGAGGTGGCCTTTTGCTATGCCGTTGGGCATTGCTCAGCTCCTAGTTCTGATTCCAGTTGGAGTTGCCCTAGCCTGGGATTGCAGTGGGCACTGTTGGTTGTTGCCCCCCTGTCTAGGGTTCTCTTTTGGCTTGTTTTTGGATTTTTTATTCACCACTTTAGGAGGGTAGTTCTCCTAATTATATTGGTGTGGTTGTTTTTGGGACGGCTGCACAAAGTTCACCTGTGCATTGTTTTGCACAGGTGGGTCGTGTGCTAGGGACTGAGCATAACGCGTTCCCTGGTTCTCACCTGGCTGTTGGAGGGGAGCTCTTCCGTCAGTGTTTATTTTTGCGTACTGATTCCCCTAAGCCGAAGGATAAGGTCCTCGCTGGTGATACACTGGCACCCTATTGGTAAAATTTTGTTTATGCATATAATGACTTTGAAAATCAGGTTAAGGTACGTTCTAGGTAGAACTGTATATGTAACTGGGTTTTGACTGTTGTTGCCTAGGTACCCTTGGTTAAATGACCCAATTAGTCTGTCTGCATATTTCGACACACCTGGAAACTCTTGATAAGTTTGCAAGTGCGGGGCGTTAGGCAAGATGTTATAAATGTATCCTGACTACATATAAATCAACTCAAGCTGTTGGGATTTGTTGATTGTGTACTCTTCGTATGTGGGCTTCTACTTGTAGAAATTTTCTGAATAATGATTAATTATCCACCGAGACTATCCTGATCACATATAATTCGAATTTATATGCAACACATAATCTCTTCCACTCATATCATCAAACATGCGGAAATAAAATCAAGCGATAACACATCAAATCATCATACACATTAACACAGTATGTATGGGGAAAGCTTATAGCTGAAAACCCCGCAGCTATTGTGTATATTATAATGGAGAAATCAAGTAACAAACTCAGTACAATACTCCTCACAAGTACTCAGTACTTTCTCATACAGCTACCCACAATCTAGCTCAGTTTTGAACAGGTTACTGGTTCAAAACTCACCGCCAATTGCCTTGCCTCTATTGCGCAATCCAGGCCTGTTTAAATAGAGATCCAAGGTTCGAATCTCCTTGGCTTTATAGCACAATTTTCATGGACAAATCCTCCAAGTGTGGTGCAAATCTCATGCACAACTCGATGTCGCCACCGATATTAACTCCAATTCTTTCATCTACTCCTTTCACCTGGGTCTCCACTAAACTCGATCAAGTGCAATCGTAGGAATCGATGTGTTATTGAGTTGAATAATGAGTTACTAATTAATGAATTAAAATGATATTTAATTCACCTCCACTCATAACTAATTGATTAGATAGTTAAACTAATCTCAAATCAGCTTCAACTAAAATAAACAGAATAATAACCACCATCTGCCCCATTAATCCCTCCAAACTTCTACCACTGAAGTCCAACTGAAGTCAACCATGCAAGATGCCATCAAACCCTAGGAACCATGTGATTCCTTCTGTCAGTTGCATGAGCCACCTCCATGACTCGAACTGAAGTGCTCCAAGAGAGTAAACTGCTTTTTATAGTCAAAATATTATTAAGGGTAAATAATATTTGACTTCCATATTTTTAGGAGATACAGTCTAAAAATAGCCTGGGTCCTAAAAATAAGGGTCTCATCTATTTTTACCAACATGACCCGCGTTCCAAGAATCTCAAACCTGAACTTGATCCATGCTCCATATGTCTAAAAATAGACATAGTCTAAAAATAGACTTTGCGCCAGAATTCGCCTGCGGGCCCACTTAGTGAAGGCGACTTCATTTCACTAAGCTCCATCATCTTGCTGCATTTTCAACACTACTATTCCACATCCTTTGAAATCTCTATAGTAAGAGTTTTCAAGAAAAAATCTAAGAGAACCTAATCGTCGAGTTTAGATTTACAAAAACTGCGGCGGCGCCTCCATTCATGGAGATGGTCCAAGATATGGATGGCGGGGTTTTGTCTAAAATGCGTCAGTAATTCCATTCCGGAATCATGGTGAATGGGTAACTAAAAATATGTTAGGAATGTGGTAGCGAGGATGCTAAAGGTTCCATGTGAAGTTGAGGGTTGCTCCACATACCACTTCGTGGCTACTCCTGTAAGAGTGCGGTGAAATAATATCAATTGAATAGTGTTTTCAGTGATACTGTGCGATGAGAACCACAAGTGAAAGGTCATGACATGATTACCTGGGTCTTCCGCTTGCTTGCCTTCGAATTTTGGAATATTCGAAGGGAGCTTCGTGGGCATGGGAGGCCATGTAGGATCGTGTGGGATGGGTTCATTCATCAGCTTGGTTAAATCGGGCAGATTCAATGAAGCTAAGAAAGGTGACTGAGAGGTTGACGCCATTGCAATGTGTAAAGACACAAAGTTCTGGATAGGAAGAGGGTTAGTCTACGACATACCCTGCTATGTTTTTGGTTGGCTTCCCGAATGGGACACACTCCTCTACCCCCCTAGGGGTCATGGGAGGAGTGGTGGTTGGTGTGGTAGTCGAAGACCAACTAGGGTTCCCAATTACGGCTGCCCCAATAAAGGACGAACCAATATCGGTGGCAGTGTTCCGTCTTTGACGCCTGAATGACGAAAGAACTGGAACCCCTCCCAGTAAAGGGGGGAAGTCCAAAAGACACCTTGATTGATGAGGTTTTGTTGGGACCGTTCAAGTGTTGACCAAGTTTGGTTTTGGAAAAAATTAAGAGGATAGAGTCTATGATCAAAGAAAACTTCTTGTCACATACATTAAAAAAATCAAAAAATAAAACAAATTTCCCTTTAAATTAATCTATGTGATCAAGCAATCAAAAAAATGGTTTTTGTTTGTTTACATATGATACTCAAAATCCTAGAAGACCTATGCGTCCTCACACACTCAATTGTAACTGGGCCTTGAGAATATTTCTTGCGAGTGATGTCACAAAGTCCTCTAAGAGCTGACGATGCCCCTAGTCAACCAAAGAGAATCCACCAAGGTAAGGGTAGAGGGTCTAGCGCTTTCCTACACCATCACCTATAGGGAAAAGGTTGCCCTATTTTTTGGCCACTAAGAACCAATGTCCCACGTGAGCGTTCGAGTCTTGGGCCTCTTGGTAGTCAGCTAACAGTACCGAGTATCAACTGGGCCATGTAGCCCCAACTGATAGCGCATGCAGTGTGCCTAAGCCTAACCACCTCTGAAACGGGTCTCTAGTGCACTCAGGTTTTCTTTGTCGTGGGTTGATAAGTGGATTTTAAGATCCCTAAATAGACAACTTATATGTTTCAATATGAAGTATGATCAAGGAGGCTTATTGGATGCCTACCTCTTTGATCCTAACTTAAGCTATAAATTATTTTGTGGCCCCTGTGGGGAGAATTTAGTGAGTTTGGTTAAGTTATTTTTAGGTGTCTTTGCCTCGCTTAGTGGGTGAGTGTGTGTGAGCACAAAGTGGACAAGAAAATAGTTTTAACATGTGGATATCAATGATCCTTTACAAAATCCTCTATTTAAACTATGTTGTATTGTTCTTGGCTCAAATGAAAAACATGTGCAGATAATGGGCAGCTTTCTATTTTTCCTAGTTAATGTAATATCCCAAAATGGGAAAAATCAGCAATGCATGCCAAAATAACGCATTCTTCATAAATGTATGCAATTAAATTTAAATGCAGCTCATGGATCCTTAGATCTGATATTATAGTAACTAGATCTGAAAGGAAATCAGAAATAAATAACTATTGCATAGTTAAACAGGCCTCCCATGCCTTAAATAGCTCAAAATCATGCAAAAATAGGGACTGCAACCATGTGTGAAAGCTGGAATACCATGACAGCATTATTTTGTTACCTTTGCAACAGAAGTAGGTTGTAAAATAGATCTAGAGCAAGTATGTGGACAAAAAGTTAGATCTATAGTAGATCCATGCACTATACAAGCTCTTTTATCAATCCCCCTTGGGTTTTTCAGCAATACACCAAGTACAAAGTGTAGATCTGAGTTCTAAGACTACAGATCTATGGAAATATTCAGATCTAGAAAGTGGATCTGATCTGATATAAACAATAAACTTATATCCTCCAACAGATCTCCAAAGTGAAGGGCAGATCCCCAACACTCAGAAAATCATCTCTCCAAATGGTGCACTGAATCACCCTTCAGCAGCTCCTTCAGAAATAACGCAGATCTGGACTTCTTATGTGCTGCATGGGAAAAAATATTTGGCCTACAACCAAGATATGAAAATATAGCTCAAAACCTTCAATATTTTCCTCCCAATGGATTAGAAGACTGCTCCACTGAAAAGAAGCACTGAAATGGCCTAGATCTGAATATCTAGCCTCCACTTGTTGCAGCTTACTGAAACATGCAAACCCTCAACAACATATGCATTGTCAAAGGAAGATGAAGCTTGGCCTCAAGCTAGATAGTGGACAATATGGTGAAAGACTCTTCCAAGAGCTCCTCAAGGAAAGAGAAGGAATTCCTAAACAGGAAGACCTTGTGCTAAACAACACTCTATCTCAGCTAAACAGCCAGAGAAATAAATATGTCTAAACAAACCATATATACTCAGAAAATCATAATCAAAATCTAACCTCATATGGTTTCCATCCTCCTCCTTATAAACAATGTGAGCCTTCTCACCTTGGGTCCCACTCATTAGGGTTTCCATCTTCATGCAATGAATCTCCCTCCAAAATCACGTTGTCTCCATTAGTCTTACTCATATTTTTACAACATTGTTTGATTTAGTCAATATTGACTTGATCAATCTTGACTAGATCTCCATGCAAAGTCTTCTTCCACACTCAATGTGTCTTTATTCTATCTATCTAAACATATCTATATTCCCACTGAGTTATCTTCATTAATGTTCCACATCCTCCATCTTAGCTTAGTTGACTTGGTCAAACTTGAATTTTTCTACATGCATTAAGCCTTGTTCACATATGAAGGTGTTCTTATCCCACTGTGAATATGATCCTTTCCCCATTAAGAGGGTTTTTATTACTGCTAGAAATATTTATGGGTCTCCCTACCCATTTATTCATCTAACTATGTGTTTGGAGCAAAATTAATATTTCTAATAGCTGCATGCTAATGTAGGAATATTACAGTTAATCTATGTGACCAACTATAGGGAGATGGCGAATTGTGAATAGGGAGCATTCATATTCTTACCTAGGATCATTAGAGGGTGCAAAGGTAGCATAGATTACTTGCTCTTCTATAAACATTTCAATCCTAGTCCCAAAATTCCTAATGCAAAAACTGATCTAAACTAAAAATTTTACACTAGAAAAGGGAAAAATAGCTACGCATGCGTGGTCTTGGGCCACTTACATTGGCTATTTATCTAAGTGTGTAAGTACCAAAATTCGCAAAACATAAAAAAATTTCGGAATGCAATTTATTTTGCCCCCCTACTTAAACTATGTGTGAAATTTGAAAAAATCAACATGAAGTAAAACTGACACTAAGCCTAACAAAGCAGCTAAGAGTGAGATTTAACAAGCTATGGGGTACCACAACCAGTGCTAGTAGGTGTATTAGGGGCTGCCAATCACTTTACAAGTAGGAAAAAACAGAAACTTGGGAGAATTTTCTCATTCTGCATTTTGCACGCAAAACGTTGAAACAGGTGCAATTTCTACGTGCGAGTCAGCTCTGAACGCGCGCAAATTCCTGCAAGAAAATGTTTTTGGAGATGTCATACTTCATTCTATCACTTGGGATGAACTAGGGACTGCAAGAGAAATTAGGGGAAATTCAGCTCCACTCCACAGCATAGACAGAGGTCTCTGCAAAAAAGGCACAACCACATAAACTTGGTAATAAGTGTTAGTGGAGTCGCTAATCCTATTGGGGTGTGTTTGGTGCACGTATGTACGAAATCAGACCAACTTAAGGGGTGTGGTCTACCCACTTAATTTATTGATAACAGGCAGAAAAATAAGTGGATTCAAGCAAGTTACTAGAACAAGCTAGAATCATAAGCATACTAGATAGAGAAATAGCATGCATATATAAACTAAAAACTAAAACAAATAAACACGAGCTCTGAGAAGATTCAAACGAAAAAAATAATATGAACGGTGGCTCTAGGCCCCTCTTATTGAGCGCTGGTAGTAATAAGAGTGAAACTTTACCCTCTTGCAAAAGGGCCCTTAGACAATGGTTCTAGGTCCCGATGCAAGGATGTTTTTATCCCAAGCTTGCCTCGATGTAGTCTCCCTCTCTCTCTATTGTGTTGGACTGAACTTGTTGGATGGCCAACAATTGAGTCCCCTCTATCTTCAGCTCTGACTCACACACTTCTGGTATTTCTTGGGAAATTCTGGCCAACATAGCAATGTGTTCACAAATTCTTCATCTCATGGTGGTCATATATAAGAGATTTCAAATCCTCCCTTCCCTCTCTTGGTACATGGAGGATGGTGACCCAAGAGAGGGGTATGATTCCTTTATGTGCTCCAAATATTCCATTGTATGCTCACATAGTGACTAAGGAGGTGTTGGTGGCTATCCTTAGGTGGCTCCAAGTAAGGGGTCACTTGTCTTTTTCTTTGTGTGGTCTTGGATAGTGAAATTTCGCCACTCCCAGGATTGTGCGCATATCAGGCAAAAAGGCGAGCAGAAGGCGCCCTTCACGGAGGATTATGCGCGCAAAGAGCATTTAGGACTTGTTAAAATTTGATTTTCCTTAGACCTTAGAGATTTTTAAATACTTTCCAGATTTTGTAATGTCTTCCAGCCCTATATATTCATTTGCCTGACACTAATCAATGTCGTCTTCTGTTGTACGATTTTCCAGTGTTAACAATCATATTTATTCCAAATAAAATAAATCCAAGTTTTTCTAGTTGCATCATCAATAAAAGTAACATAATAATGATAGCCACTGAGAGATGATACCTGAGCAGGTCCCCATACATTTGTATCCACAAACTCTAATTTTTCGCTCTTCTCTTATTTCCCAACTCTACGAAATATGACTCTCTTCTATTTTCCATAAACGCGGTTCTCACAAAACTCCAAATCGATATTCTTTAAACCTGGAAACAAGTATCTTGATTGAAGAATCTTCATCCCCTTCTCACTGATGTGTCTGAGCCTATAAATCCATAATGTTGCATCTTCTCCTATGGAGGTTAAAGCATTAACATAACTAGAAATACCATTTCATAAATACAATGTACGAGCCTTTTCTCCTTTTGCTATTACCAGGGCTCCTTAAGTGACCTTCCAGGTTTTATCTGAAAAAGTTGTCACACAACCTTCACCTTCTAACTGCCCTGTTGAAATCATATTTTTATTCAGATCTAGAAAATGCCTTACTTCCTTTAATAACCATTGGTTTTCATTATATTGTTTTACAAGAACTTTACCCATTCCAATGATTTTACATGGTTTATCATCACCCAGACGAAACTGTCCAAAATCTCCTTGAACATAGTCATGAAAATGTTTCTTATCAGGTGTGGCATAGAATGAGGCCCTTGAATCTACCACCTAGGCATAACTAACATTTTATAAAGAAATAATCAAAAAATCTTGTAACGCATCACCTATCACAATTTCTTCATGATTGTTTTCTTGCTATGTGTCTCCTTCTTTTCCCTTCCGAGACTTACAGTCTTTCTTCAGGTGTCCTTTCTTCCAACATTTACAGCACACCATCCCTGCTATGGACTTGGATATGCCTTTCCTTGATTTACTGCAATATCTTGAGCTCTTTCCTCTTTCCATTTTTCTTCCCTTAGTCTCTACACTCAAAGCATTTCCCGATGTCTCACCGAAGCTTTTTTGTCGCATTTCCTCGCTAAGGATGGCACTGATAACATCATCAAACTTTAAAGTACTAGATCCAAAGACAGAGTTACTAATGGCCATAACTAAACCATTCCAATTTTCTGGTAATGTGCACAGAAATAACAGAGCCCTAACTTCATCCTCATCAAAGTTTACCCCTATAGAACTTAACTGATTAGTAACCGTATTAAATTCATTTAAATGGTCAGCAACTTATCCACCTTCTAATATCTTCATATTAAAAAAAAATTCATAAGATATACCTTATTTGATGTTGATGGTTTTTCATATATTTTCTACAATGTCGTCATTGAACCCTTTGTTGTTGTTTCCTTCAAAATATTGAAGGCTATCGACGCTGCCAGGCACAGCTGTATTTTTCCAAGTGCCTTTTTGTCGAGAATCTCCCATTCTTCGACTGTCATACCCGACGGATTCTTTTTTTTCCTGCTCAATGGTGGGAACATATATTTTTGATACAGTTAATCTTCCATCTACATCTTCCACAACTAGTAGTTTTTTCTGTTAAATTTCTCAACCGTAAACCTGCCATTTTCTACCATAGCTCCCACTCGAACTAGGAACCCTTCTTTCCTGCAAGTTTATCAACCAAATATACCTTCGGCTTTGACACCAGTTGTTAGAAAATTATATATTACTGAGAAATGGAACACATAAAATATGTGGAAACACAAACACATAAATAACATATAAAACAAGAGAGACACAGATATATGTGGTTCACCAAAATTTGGCTACGTCCACGGAAACAGACAGTCCTTCCTTTCTATATCCATCAAAATGAAGAGACATCTTACAACAGATCCATTGTAATATCCTCTACCCTCTCACACAGTCCCCCTTTCTAGTTCTCGCTCAGAATATACACTCAATACACAGCCACAATACAATACGCTTATACAAAATGACGGGTTGTCTTCTAGGGAAAAAACCCCTACATTAAACATAACTTCTACCGTCAAATCATCTGCTTAATGAACAGCCCAGATTGACTACTAAATTACAATATTTTACAAGGAAATTTTAAATATGTTTTTAGCTTTGGGGGCATTGCCCCCGAACCCTGCCAGGGCCCCTCCCCCCTGACGGTGATTAAATGATGACCGAATTTGCCTCCCCATTAATAACAGGGGTCCAACACAGTGATGCAACTACATAAAGAAGATAATCAGGCTCCACACCCAACATGATCCCCCTCTCATACTTAACACCATTCAGATGCAAACCAAGAAGTATCTCCTGGAAAATCAGCATGTGAAACAAGAAACTCTATTGTCAACACCTCTAGCCAATGTCATGCAATCTCTGAAACTAAACATGCTCCCCCTAAGCATGTAATGGAGTTGCAATAACACCCTCTTTGATGTTGAAGAAACTCTTTTTCTTGATGCAATAAGCCTCATTTCCAAGTGCAAGAGACTACTTTTCATGAATCATGACTCAAATTAATTTTGGACAAGGTATACAATGAAGTAAAATACATACAATTCTTAATGGATAAATTACATGGTTGTGACAAATACATACGACTGACATATGAATCCTCTATAAACTCCTATCACCAACCAATATTTCTATGGAACAAAGGTTACATCATGCACCCAATGTAATGGGGCTACATTATGTTGGTTCCCTATAATCAGCAAGATTGGAAAAATTCTGACTGCAGGGAGAACACTATTTCAACCACTTTGGGATTCTAGGATCTAGCCCTCCTGAATCCGGAGAGGGATCTCTCCAATAAGTGCAAAGATGGATTTATCTTTAAAAGATTTTGGGTAATGATATTAGGCTAGTTATGAAGTCCGAGGGTTTTGTTTTGTTGTTGGATGGTTGAGCATGATTATTATTTGGGTGGAAAGTTATAAATGGAAAGAGTTTCAAAGGTGTGAAGTTGCAAGCAATCAGAACAAGCTTCAATTAAAAAGATAGATAAAATGTTGGTTTTAGTCCATTGGGCTATGGAGTCATAATAGGATTTAATTGAAACAATAGGTTCAAGAGTGGTCCATGGGGCTAGTCATCTATGTCTAAGGATTTCTTTAAAGTTGTATTTATGGAATTAAATGATACATAAAGAAGGGGAAATAAACAAATGAAGAACAAAGAGCAGCCTAATATCTAGTAAGTACTTTGAAACTAGCCAGCTTTTGACATGCACTTAAGAAAGACATAAAAGTAATCTAAGATCTGGTAAGTACTTCGAAACTAGCTAGCTTTTGATACACTTTCAGTAGAAAAACATTTAAACACAAAGGGAAACACAAATGATAACGAAGAATGGTCTAAGATCTGGTAAGTACTTTGAAACTAGCCAGCTTTCAACACATTCTTAGGGAAACATTCAGATAGTCTTTTGGGATAAAACAAGGACAGGGCTCACCATAACTTCCTTAGTTCATCTCTACTTAACATAAACTGAAAATAACATTTAAGAACAATATTTAGCTAAGACAGTAGGATGAGGGAACACCAACATTCCTAACTTCTTAAATTGAATTAAATCATTCCTAAACAACACAATTTGGAAGAAAACATATAGATAAATCTTATCAATAAGAGAAGGGTACTGATATACAGTAAATCCTAACTCTATGCTTGTTGTTCTTTATCAGAGAAGATGGAAAAAGTGAGAACATAAATAAAATAAAGATTTACAATAGGAAAAACATTACCGTCGACATAGACCAGGATCCCATAAATCAGCTTGCATTGATGCTTCAAACTAGTTATAGCTTTAAGTCTAATGTTTCAGTTCAGCAATCATCTTCACTTCTCAGACTAACTTATCTAATCACAAGTAGAGCTTCAAGAGCCCGTGAACACTATTTACAAGTAGAAGTTTCAAGCTCAAGTATATTTCAAAGTTCAGCAACCAACATTTTCTCATCTTCTACAGAAGTATTTATAGAAGGAATGAGAAGGTGGGATCTGATAAAAGATCTTCAAGGTCAATTAATACAGACTTAATGCTTCTCGGCCTTCGATGGGCTCGATGAAGAAGTTTACAGATGTTTTGTCTGTATTAATTGTTTTACATTTAAGAATTAAGCTCGGTGGGAGATTTTGTTGACTTTTAAGGCTCTATGTTATGCTATAATAACTCTGCTGATACTTTTTGCATTAAGTTTGTTTGGAAGAATTAACTGTTCGGCTGCGTTGAGGCACATATCTGATGTTCTGATATTAACTCGGCCTCTGTTTGAATTATTTGAGGCTCCAGGTGGCACTGGGGTAGCTGAGATGAATCAATTGGCCTCTGATGTGGCGGTGGAGGATCTTTCTGACTGATAAATCTCTGATTTGTCTTTAATTGTGTTTAATCCAATGGATTAGGCTTTTGATAATCGATCTTAACCGGAACCCATTAAACTATGGAATTCATCTTCAATCTTATGTTCTGATGTGTTTAATATTCAACAATGATACTCTTTAGCTTTGATTTAATTGTTTGTGTCTTATTGATGTGCAGTTTCTGCAAAGGGTCCATATGGCATCAATGCCCATGAAGCATTGACGAAACGTGGAGTTTGAACCCTGTGGAATGATTTTTCTGTATGTGCAAAGGCATGAGGGATCGTCATCCCCAACCTTTGGTTTTCCTTTGATATAATGGAAAAACCATTTAAAACCTGCAAAAGCAACAAAAATTAGGAAATCCTGCGTTATTGGGGTAAAAAATTGCTTTGGAGGTTGAGGGGAGGAGCGTAGCCGTTGGATGGCATCATCCAACAGTGGAGATCCGATGTAGAGATCAACTGGAGACTGTTCGAAAAGAAGAATGGTGTCAATTAAGGCAGAGTCGTTGATTGCGCAGAGATCAACGGTCATGAGAAACTAGGTCAATACAAATGGAGAAGGGCCGCTTAACAAAGAAATGGGAGAAAAAGCGGAGGAAATATGTTAGAAACCTTTGGCAGAGGAAAAAATGAATTAAAAATCAAATGGGTTTCGGGAAAAATATGAGTCGTCGGATGAGATTGGCTCATAAGGATCAACGGCTGAGGAGGCGCGTGATGAATCATAATGGAAAAGAGAGAAAGCGGTTTTGGGGATGGAAACCACGGGTTTTGCGTGGCGAAAGGGCAGCGAGGCGGTTTTGTTTTTTTGAACGTGATATTCATTCCCGCCTGACACGTGGCATCAGAAAACCATCTATATCACACAATTTTTGAAAATTATCCTCCGTGCTTAAAGTTACGTGATATGTAATACTGACCGTTAGATTTGGGGCCTTAGATCCAATGGTGGGGAAGCGAGTGCGATATGGGATAAATGCGCGAGCAGAAGCAGGAAGGACGGTTTTATTATGGATCGTCCGATCAAAAGATCGACGGCGGAGATCAGATCTGGAAGGAGGCAGGCCTGTCAGGGTTAATATGGACCGTTGGATAGAACAGATCAACGGTCATGATTGAAACTGGGGGTTTAATGAAATAATACAAAGGCGGAGAAAGTTTTATTGAGGACCTTCGATCTACAGAGATCAACGGCTGCGATTGGTCGAAACAACATTATGAAGCGGGGTGTATGTTTTTAACCAAAGTCGGGAGATGTGATCTGGACCATCCGATCTGGACACGTGGATGGCCCAGATGCAATCGGTGCTCGGCAATCGGAGGGACAAAAAAATCGAATGGCGCCGATGCGATTAACTGTGGGCCGTCGATCTGCAGATCAGATCGATGGCGGAGGATGGATCGGGGAAACGCCAATCGGGGGTGGCATAGAATATAACGCGCCCAATGAAAAAAATTCCAATGCGATTTTGTGCAGTCCGTTGATTGGTCTGGGATCAACGGTGGATATTGTTTCAAATCATACACCGGCGGAAACCCTTTAATACATATGAAAACCCAAAAATTGATGAAATAAAAAGGTTTTGGCTGTCGAGCGGGTTATATATATGAGGCTGGCGCCTGTCTGTGGGGCCTTTGGATGTATGGAGGGAAAAAGGCCATGGGCTTTATGTATAAGGGCCAATCGCATCGGAACTTTGGTGCGGGTCTTTCAATCTAACCATTTTGATTTTCTCCGATGCGATTAACGCTTCAGGACTTAAACTCTTGGTCCCAGGTGTGAGTTTATATGCAGTAAAGTGGGGGGCAGGGTTTATACAAGGGGCTCAATCGCATCAGAACTTTTTGGTGCGGGTCTTTCAATCTACCCATTTTTCATTAAAAAACATTGTTTTGGCGGGTTTAGACCAAACTTAGGAAAAAGTGGGTTTATGAACTTACAAAGGAAAATAAGCATCAGGGATGCGTTTATACAATTTTTTAGCACCCGATTGCGGGCCCAAGGGCTTATGAAGTGGTGATAGGATCGGGAGTTATGAAATAAAGGGCCCAATCGCATCGGAGCTTTTAACATGGCAAACAGACTTGCGCACTCTGATTTTTCCGATGAGATAAGCGTCGAAAGGGCTTAGCGCTTGGTTCTAGCACCAAGGCATATAGTAGGGAAGTGGTTAGGACTTAGCCCAAAGGAGCTTAAGCCCATAGTAAACAAAACTATTTTTTATGAATTTTTTTCAAGGTTTTTGATGGATTTGGGGGTTTCGACAGAGTTTAAAAATGAGTTTTAAACTTTGTAAAGAGGAATTTACGAAGGGGAAAAGGGGAAAAATGGAAAATAGAAGAATTTCATAGGAAATGAAGGGGTAAAAAATGAGGTTATATTTGAGTGGAGGAAAGGAAAAATGGTGTTTTGCAGCAGTCTTCTCTTCATAAAATTAGCAGAATTTTAGAGTTTAAAATGGAAACAGCAGTGAAGATTTGGACAAAGGGCAGGATGTCTTCAAGAGTCTTCAAGAGATAACATTTTTTAGCAATAAAACTTGTTTCTTGAAGGCTCCAAAAATGATTTAGCCACCATTTGGTATGACAAATTTTATAGGTAGCTAACAGTGGCTCCACTTGGGGATGGTGCCTTCTTGAAGGCATTAAGAACTTCATACTTGCATTCTATGAAGGCTGATTAGTGCCTAATCCATTGGGTTGCCTTTCTTCTTTTGAATGATCTTCTTTTTCTCTGGAAAATGTTAACAGCCATGAAAAACAATGGATCTTCATCCACAAGATTTCTACCTACCCATTCCTACTGATCTAACATTTTTTCTTCTTTTTAGAGTGCACTTGGATTGGAAAAATTTGTTACAACATTTTATTCTTCTTGAAAGCAAAAAACTAATCTAAATCTACTTCTTATTTCTCCATGAACTTAGATTAAACAGTTGAGCCCATATGCTTCTCTACCTAATCTACCAATCTGTTAGGATTAAACAGTCTAACAGATTTTTATTCTCTAATTTCTAAAACATAAATTTAAAAGCATAAAAGTCATGATTGAACAATCTAACTTGTAGCTGGTCTATGGCATAGAAGACAAGCTGCACATAGATATTATTTTGCAAAAAATTAAATCAAAAATGGAAGGCTTAAGATCTGAAATTTTAGACACTTCCTTCATCTTTTTACACCTCTGTTCTTACTTTTATTTGAGTTGTTCTTTGCTTGTCCTCTTGTTCAAATTTTGAGTTGATTAGAACCA
Organism: Pinus albicaulis; assembly: GCA_034641835.2. Classification (NCBI taxonomy): domain Eukaryota; kingdom Viridiplantae; phylum Streptophyta; class Pinopsida; order Pinales; family Pinaceae; genus Pinus; species Pinus albicaulis. Next base: position 91,478 of record JAXQQM020081486.1, on the reverse strand, counting down.
GATTTACCTATGTTTTTTACTCAAGTAATAAACAAATCTGAGTCATCTTGTTTGGAAACTTGGGTTCAGAATTTGAGCATGTTTGAACCTTTAATTCTAGCCTAATCTACCTACTAATAAGCCAAGATTGAGCTGTTTGGCAAATTGAATTCACTATCCTATCAGCAATCAATTTAAAACTAATTAGTCAAGATTAGGCTGTATGAATAATTAGGAGTGTGTTCTTCAGGAGTGAAATTTAAGCTTGCACACTTTCAAATTTGTTTCTCTTTTTGGTATGGGGCTATACCTTTATTGTTTTTACAATCTGCCCTCTTTTCTTTCTTTCTATTGTTTTTGTATTTCTGATTTTTCTAAATTTGAATGCAATGATGGGTGAAATATTTATAATGAAAAAATAAAAAAAATAAAAAGGCCTTCAGAACATGACATGGATCAAGAGAAGTAATGCTTAAGCATCCTTCCATTGACAAGACCCCCAAACAATTCTGCTCCATTCAACTCTTGTAAGAAAAAGACATTATTACCAGCAGCTGAATGAATGAAGTAAGGACCAAGCCATAATTTGTCAAATTTTCCATGCTTGCCCTTGTCTTCCCTCCTTGAGTCCCACTTTAAAACTTTGTCCCCAACATTGAAATTGTTGGCCTTTGTTCTTCTGTCAAAAATCTTTTTGATGATGTCCTGATTCTGCAATGCTTTGTTATAAACCTCCTCTCTAGTTTGCTAAAGGTGAATTGTTTGATTAATCCTTTTGATCATATCATTATCTTCATACTGAAACTCTTGAATCAACTTCATAACTGGTACACCAAGGCTGGTAGGAAAAATTGCATCAGTGCCATACACAAGCTGGTAGGGTGACATTCCAATAGATTTCTTCAAAGTCAATCTGTCAGTCCAAAGTGCATGCACTGGCTTTGTGTGCCAAGACTTCTTTTTGTCCTCCAATAGCTTCTTTATTATGTTCACCAAACTCTTGTTTGAGGATTCTACAAGTCCATTACCTTGATGGTAATAGGTCGTCGAATGCCCCAATGTAATCTGATACTTGTGACAGAATTCAACCATCTTCTTTGATCCAAATGTTGTTGCATTATCAGTGATGATCTTGGTAGGGCAGCCAAATCTAGAGAGAATATTAGTCTCCATGAATTTTATAATGACAGAATCATTGGCTTCCCTACAAGGGATGGCTTCTATCCATTTAGTGAAGTAGTCTGTGGCCGTGAGAATCCATATATGTTGGGCAGAATATGGTGGATGAATTTCTCCTATGAATTCAAGTCCCCAATATTGAAAAGGGGCTTCAACAGTGATTGGATGCAGAGGTAAGGGCAACAGCTTCCTTTTTCCTTCAAAAAGTTAACATTTATGACAGGCAATTATCATCTTATGCACATCAAGAAAAATAGTAGGCTAATAGTAACTAGCCCTCAAGATTTTGTTGGTTGTTGTCTTCCAGTATAAATGGCCTCCACACTCCCCTTCATGGAACTCGTGCTTGACCTTCTCTGCATCATACTCAGGCAAACATTTAAGCAATATCCCACTTGCATTTTTCCAATAAAAACATTTGTCCATAATGCAATATTTTACAACTTTTAACTTCGAAAAACTTGCCTTTGTTTTTGTCAAACCAGGAGGTGTATTCAAATTAAGCAAAACATAAAGAATATTTGCATACCAAGAGGAATTTATAAAATTTTCTTCAACAATGGGTGTTGATATTTCCTCTTGATCATATAAAGCATTAATCATATTAATATCAAGAACTTCAAAATTTGATTCAGCCATTAATCTAGCTAGACCTTGGCCTTTGATGAGTTTAGTGGGCTTTATCTCTAAATCATATTCAAGAATAACAGCTATCCACTTACCTCTCTTACCATCTGGGTCATGTTTTAGAATGTCTTTCACAACTTAATTTGGGACAAAGGCAATGATGTGTGAGTGTAAGATGTATACTCTGAAGTCTTTTAAAGCTTTAACCAAAGCAAAAGCTTGCTTTTCCATAATGTTATACTTCAAAGGGGCATCCCTCAAAGCCTTGCTAAAGAATGCAATATGTTGCTCTTGTCCTTGTGGATTTTTCTGTAAAAGGACAGCAGCTATTGTATGTTCTGATGCAAATGAAAAAAAATAAAAATATTTTGAAAAATCAACACTGATTAGAACCGGTGTTTTGGTTAACGCATGTTTCACCAGCTCAAAGGACTTCTTTGCTTCCAAGGTCCATTTTACCCCTTGCTCCTTCTTCAACATGTTTGTTATATTCCTAAGGATCTTAGCCAAGTTGGGTATGAACCTTCTCAAAAAGTTAATCTTTCCAATGAAAGATTGTAACTCCTTGATGTTTCGAGGATGAGAGATTTGCAATATGGCCTCAATCCTTTTTGGGTCTATCTTTATACCCTCCTCAGAAATAATGTGCCCAAAAAGTTTACCTTCTTGGAGACCAAATAGTGTTTTCTTAGGGTTTAAAGATATCCCAAACCTTCTGCATTTCTCGAAAACTTTTCTCAAATGTTCTAAGTGCTCTTCATCTATCTTTGAAAACACGGTAACATCATCAAGGTATATAATGATGAAGTAGCCCAGTTCTTCCGAGAATTCTATGTCCATGGCTCTTTGAAAAGTTGCTCCAACATTCATTAGACCAAAGGGAATTTTCACATACATGAAAGTGCCCCATGGTGTAGTAAAACGTGTATTTAGTTGATCATCAAGATGGACTAAGATCTGATTGTACCCTGAATAGCCATCCAACAAAGAAATTCTTTTTGACCCAACTACCCTTTGTAAAATATGATCCATCTTAGGTAAAGGGTAGTTGTCTTTCAATGAAGCTTTGTTTAAGTCTCTAAAGTCTATACAAAGCCTAATCTCTCATGTTTTCTTCCAAACTGACACCAGATTAGATACCCACTCAGAATATCTAATAGGGACAATAATACCAGCTTCATACATTTTCTTGATTTCCTTCTCAACCAATGGCATTTGTACATGGTTTATTCTGCGTAGTTTCTGTTTGAATGGTTTTTGGTTTTCCTTGAGAGGGATTTTGTGATGTATTATTTCAGTGTCATAGGATTTGATATCTTCGTAACTCCACGCAAAAACATCAGAAAATTCTTTGAACAGCTCTATGTATCTAAGTTTAATGTCAGTTAGTAAAGTCTTAGACAGTTTAATCATCATAGGTTTTAATTTACTGCCTATATTGCACTCTTTCACTTCAGTCTCTACAGGCTCCAGTTTTGGCTTCTTGGCCACATCGTTAAAATCAAACAACTCTTCTAAAGGGGCCAGACCCTTTGGCAAACTTTCATCATTAGACTGCAGAGTTTCTAACTCCTTTGTCTCTAACTCTGCAGACACTTCTGTTTTATTTTTAAGTTTGCTAGACAATAGATTTATATCAGCAAGCTCAGGAGATGGTTCTTCTTCACCAAAAAAAATTTCTTCACTATCGCAATCTGTTTCATAATCTAAATCCAAACTGTGTAGTTCAAATTTGTTTCTGAATTACATGAAGTATTCTATTTGTTTGTCTTCATCGAACACTTGCCAATATTTTTCGTTATCAGGAACGGATGGTCTAAATTTAATTTGAGTTGTGCATACTTTGGTTTCATATGGCATTAAGCACATTCTAGCCGCAAAAGCTAAGCTGTGGGCCACGATATTTATTTTTCTTGAGACGAAATTTAATTGGGATTCCTCAAAAGTTTTTAAAAGGTCCATGACATCATTTCGATAGGCCCTAAGTCTGGGGTGATTTGTGTTGTATTCCCCGTTGACTTGCCTAATGATTAATTATGAATCCCCATGCACTTTGATTCTTTTGGCTTCCAATTTTTTCAACAATTGTAAACCGAAAAGCAGGGATTCATATTCTGCTATGTTATTTGAACACTCGAAGTTTAATCTATAGGAAATTCTTTCTGTGTGGTTGTTCTCAGTGTTACATATCCAGACACCTGCACCAGCATTATTTCTATTGCATGATCCATCAAAGTTCATACTCCATAGAGGACTAGTTTCAGGTTCCTTCGTTTGATTACTGTCCTCTTCAACCACTGTGATTTATGATTGTTCTTGAGTATCGGCACTTGGTTGAATTTTTTTTAATTCCTCTAGTTTTTCGTTGCATCGAGGAACATTTTCTTGACTCTCAAGGTTAAAAAGTGATGGATGGATGATTTGTAGTTCAAGACCTGTGTTTGGTTTGCTAAAGTTTTCAGCAACCTGTTTTGACACTTCTGTGGTGCTTACATCTTCCTCTCTATTGGCCATTAATTCAGTTAAAGTGACTTGTTCACTGAATTTTTCATCATTAACCAAGATAAAGGAATCGAGGCCTGTATTTACAGAATACAGAGGGGAGTTTTGGGGTCTTTCTTGACTAGTAACCATGTACTGCATATGGGACTCCCTGTAAAGTCTTCTTGTCTGATTGAAAATGGGGATGGTCGCATAGGTCATGTCCATCTGCATAGTCCCTTGTAACTTAGCCCCCCAAGACCTAGATAACAACATTCCATACTTTGGGGGAACATCAGCCACAACAATGTCCATGACTAAGAATTTGGCTGGAATCTGTGCTAAGTTAACGCAGAGGTATTTGATTAATCCTAAACATTTTACTCTGCTTGAGTCAAAGGAGTAAAGGTCTTTATAAGGTCTGGTGATTTCTAGACCCAGGCTCTCCATCACCGCTTTAGGCATTAAATTATGATAAGCCCCTGAGTCGTGCATAGTGTTGTGAAAAATTTTGTCATGGATGTTTAAACTTACATAAAAGGGAGGAACAGGTACCTCTTGATATCTACCTTCAATATTTGGACCAAAAATGACCTCTAGTTGGTCACCGTTAAGATTGACTGTGTCATTATTATCCTCTATGTTTAAAGCCTTCAAAATTTGGGTCCTGTTAGAGTCGGTCTTTACATCCCTCCATCAAAGATCATTTCTCTTATTGCATTTCATTGTCTAGGTGTCTCATTCCGCTCATTCATCTGCATTTCGTTAGGGGCATGCCATTGTCTGACGGAAGGGTTTTGTTCTTTCATTTTCCCTCATGCTTGTACCTGCTGGGTTGGTCAAATTTCTCAAAATTCATCAAAGATCAGTTCATGTCATTTACAGTCATAGAAGCTGTCTTGGTCAAAAAGAGTCATTTTAGTTTCTAGTTCTAGGGTTTGGTCTTTTGAAATGTTTAATAATGCCCGCAGGCCATGAGGAGGTTTTCAATAAGTTTTTAGTTCAAAATTTTTATCATCAAACATGCTCAAGGACATTTCTTGTTCAAAACTCTGTTTTGAATAAGAAATTGTCAAAATTTGTTTTTGTAATAAAATGTATCTTTTCACCATGATGTACTTCACCATGCAAACTCTGGTCATCCTTTGCCAAGGTTCAACGCCAACATCCTTGCAAAAATCAATCAATTTCATCATTTCAAGTTCAGAAATCCAATGAGGAAACAAAAGAAAAAAGTTGTATTTAATAAAAAAATTCCAAAGTCAAAAAACATTACAAAATGGGTTTTGAGAAGAAAAAATTAAAACCATCTCTTTTCAAGATATTTCTCAAAGCCCATTCATTCATTTGCAACAAGAGTGATTGAGAAAATCTCCAAGAGAAGGTCGAGTTTGAAGTGTGAGGGTTGAAACTGTGTTTTAAAAGGGCCGACTGTGTGTGTTGAAGGCAGCGCGGCGCATTGGGCTTGCGCGGGACGCACCCACACGACGCGGCGCATAGAGTCGAACAACTCCGTGTTATTTTCTTCTGGCGTGGCGCACCCAAAGGCCACGGCGCATTGGGTCTGCACGCAGCGCATAGAGCCCCAGAGGCCAAATCACTTCCACTCTATGAAAATTTGATTTGTTTCAGTGCAATTTTCTCCAAGTAAGTTTTTCAAAGCCTGTTTAATGATTTTTAGCTATGGTAATGTGGTTTAGAAGTGAAGAGATCAAAGAATTGAGTGGTGAAACATAAACCCTACACCCATATTGAAATTTTCTCCATAGGGTTTTGAAAAGAGGTGTTGGATGTTGTTTGGTGTTTAAACTATCATTTCACTTTCGTTCGTGCTGTCATTACTGTCACACTATCATACCACAGTTTTTACTCCCATTCCTGCTGTCCCATATCCCTATACCCTTGGTCCCATGTTTTAAATCCCCAAACCCTATTGCTTGCCACCACTTCATAGCATTGATAAAATCCTGATTACCAAAGATTCAAGGACTGTTTCAATATCCTTGATTTCACTTTAACCCAAGTATACTTTGTCATTGCACTCCTATCCCTAAAAACTACCCTCATTACTATCACCTATTCCTACATCACCTATAAATCCCCAAATCCCTAAGTCCCCCAAACAGTGACTGTCCTCACCACTAAAATTCACTTTACAGTCTACTGTATTCCTTGTGACATTTCTCCACAGCACCTTATTGTATATGTGGTACATTTGGTCTTGACAAACAAACTCTTGTTTTCACCATATATTTACCATCACCTATTTGTCAAACACCTTGTTTTCAGCACCATGTCAGAAACAAATTCATCATATGAGCAGGGATATGAGCAGGACAGTGATTCAACCACAGAGCTAAATGTACCGAGGAGGTCTCATAAGAGTGGCAGGCACGTCAGAGAGGAGCCCACTTATTTGGCTCAATTGCAGGCCTGCCCACTTGCAATGACATGTTTTCAGCAACATTCATGTTTTCGGTATTGCGAGATGATATCTCAGATTCAGCACCATCCGGAGTTGGTTCGCTTATTTGTCCTACATTTGTGTGATGGTCATGTAAACCTTGCTAGAGTGAACTTCACTTTGACACCAGAGACCATTTCTGAGACGACCGGGATACCGAACATTGGTTAGGAGTGGAATAAGAGACAGCAGCTGGATAGAGCATATTATGAGCCTTACATCAGACCTGGATATTTGAGGCAGTTGAGCAGAGTATTCCCGTTCTGGTTTCTGAAGGAGTCCTATGTGCCATTAATGAAGCTCATCATTAGATATTTCAGCTGCGAGGGTAGATTCTCACGCCTTTATGCATACCATATCAGACTTTTGATGCATTTCACGAGAGTGCGAATGATGAATGTTCCATACTTCATGTGCCGAAACATAGAGTGTATGACTACCCTTGTGCAGAAGAAGACTCCAGAGAAGCAGCATAACATCATTTATCATTACGTGCTCATCAAAATCATCGTAGTACATCAGCTTGGATTGCAGGGCATCACATGGGATGAGTTCATTTCCCGTGACTTCTTTGTAGCCCCCCAGCCTCCTCTCGAGATTGTTCATGATGAGGCAGAGCCTTCACATCAGTTTGAGGTTCCTGAGAATGAGCCTATCAGTGCTCCAGTGTATGTGACATATCAGAGAGGCCACAGAGCCTTATTTGCAGTGGCACGACGAGTACTATCTCCACCAGGGGTGGAAGGGGTCTCGTTATCTTCATCAGCAGCACAAGTAATATCTCCACATGGCGTGGAATGGGTCTCGCCTTCGACATCAGCACAGGTACAGGTTCAGGATAGAGGCAAGAGGCCTATGCACGATGAGGGCCCTCCAGGAGGCCAAGACACTAATTTTATACTCATCGATGTTGATGTGAGCTCTCCCAGCTCAAAAATGAAAGAGATAATCCATGAGAAGAAAGCTGAGATCAGAACACTAACCGAGAAATTGCAGAGAGCTCAGTAGGTTATAAATTATTTGGAGCAACGGAATAAACAACTGGAGGATCAGCAGACACTCATAGAGTTGCGGCAAATCCGTGAAGACCGTGAATTGGCCCGAAAGAGACCGGGTGACATGACACCATTTGAGCGAGAGACTTGCCTTACGCACGTCAACATTCATCTGGAGAAGCTGTTGGAAAAGGCCAATAGGGACAAAGACATGCTCAAACACATGAAGAATCACTATTGGGCCCGCACACACGTTTGCAGAGCAAAAATGAAGATCCTGAAGGCGAGGTTGAGAAAAGCACTGAAACGTCGAAAGAGGCCAGATCCACTCCGAATCTTGGCCGAAGCTTCCTTGGCTAAGCATGAGACATGATGGGAGACCTTCACTCCAAATTTCAGCAAATTTGGAGAATATTTTGTCATTTTGAAAATTTTGGTTGCAAAACAGGGTTTTCCGCCCGACGCGCGCTTATGATTGGGACATCTTCTGGAGGAAAAATTTGCATTTTTGGGTTTTTCATGATATATTATGTATGTTCAGAAATGGAAAAAGCATTTCATCAAATTCTGGGCTGCCTAAAGGGCCAAAAAAACTCCAAAAATGGCCTTTCTGCCACTTTTTGCACCAGCAGGAACCAGTCTTGGGCGATTTCAGTTTTTGAGGGTAAAATGACCTCCAAATTGAAACATTCCACTTGGGTTGGACAGTAGACATCTAGGGCTTTCTAACGAGATATCACGAGCTCAATTTGGACTTCAGGAAGTGCCTCAAAATCAGGCTCAAAGTTGCGCGACGCATAGAAAATTTGGGCGCGGCACATAGAGGAATTTTGCCCAAATTTCACTTTTCAGCCCAGAAATTTGCCCAGTTTTGACTAGTTTTACTTTTTCATGTGATGATTGATCTATCTTGATGTAATTTGGTAAAAATGACATAAATTTGGCATGTTTTTACTTGTTCTAGAGGATTCATTCACTAAAAAGTGAAAATTAAGTGAATGGATCAGTTTCCTAACATATAGAGGCAAGTTGTTTGGCTGCCTAGATTTTAGCTCCATGTTTAGAATTGGTTGAAACAGCTCCTAGAAGAATGAGCTCGACCCCTAGAGGCATGGGAAGGGGTTAGGATGGTCTATATATTGTATTTTCTGAGACATTTTCAGGGTTTGATACTTGGGAAAATTTTGGCACCTCATTGTACATTCATTTCAGATTTTTGGCAAAGGAAAGACCAGAGTTTTGCAGCACTTGTTGGGATCCTTGTGGCTTCTGAGTTTTGATGATGTTATTCTCATGTTATTTTAAGTTTAATTAATGTTATATGTATGCCATTTTCCTTATCTATGCTTTTGAATTAAACAAATGAGTATTTGAGGTAGAATTCATTGATTTGCTGGTGCTCTGCCTTAGACTTTTGTTTAGTTTTACATGTTTTTCGTCAGTTTGAAGAGGATCCTTGCACTCTCCTACCCTCTTCAACTCCTCATAAGTCTTTTAAATCCATTCATTTGATCTCAGACATCAAATTCGCTACCTACCTCGCCCCAACTTGAACTCTGCAAGAATTTGGCCTCATCCCCAAGCCCAAAATTGTTTTTCCCTTTTTCCAAAAAAAACCCCTAAAAATCAAAATCAAACCCTCCTATTTGTCTATCTATCCTAAGATCAGTTTTTGTTTTATTCATCTCAAGCCCCTTTGAATATTTTCATTGAGATTGACCTGGAGAGAGCCCTCTCTTGTCCTCGTAGGGCTAGCTACGAGGCTGAGCATGGTTTGGTGTTGTCCTTCTTCTGCCTTATTTCAGCCTACGGTGGATTTGGGAACTAACATAGTGGCGACCATACTGAGGAAAAAATGGTTTGCTTGTTGATATTATTTGTTTCATAAGTTACAGACGGAGTCTGAAGTCACGCCAGGTAGCTTTCGAAACGCTTTTGCCTTGCATTAGCGGAAGTAGATAAACGATGCTTCAGTCGATCTCCGGTTTAGCTTGTGAACATGACATTTGATTTGTGAATTACCCCAGTATATTACATTGTTCTGGACTTTTGGGTGATTGAGTCTAGAATTTGATAGGCTGAATAGATCGGTTTTGTCCTTTGATTTTTGAATAAGATCAACACACTGGCTTCCAGAAGACATACTAAATCACATCCCGATCCTGATCTGCCTCCAGTGTATGAGAATCCTAATCTGATTTCAAGAATCCTCCATCGAGAAAGTCCAGTGATCCCTTTGTTTAAATCTCATTCATACCCTATTGTATTTAACTTCATTGAAGATATTGAGTTTGATGATCGGTTCGAGTTGTCGTTGTTTGAAACTAAATCTGAAAGTGCTACTAGTTCTACCGTCATAAATCCTGATTTCATCAAGTATCTTGAGGTTTAAAAAGCTAATAGATCCATTGATAATTATATTTTGAATCTTCAGAACTCTATTGTGGCAACGAATATCCCTGAATTCATAGAGTCCGCTTCTGAAACTCTTGGTCCATCAGTAGTTACATCTGATTCACAAGTTCGCGCTGAACCTTCTTTCATTCCTACCATTCTCGTACAACCATCCATTTCTGATCAGCAATCAGCAGTAGTTCCTCCTCCATCTCCACCACATACACCTCATACACCTATTGCTCCTTCTCCACCCGTTTCTCCAAGACAGATCATAAATCCACCAAGAGCAATGGCTGCTAGATTCGCACCTCTTGTTCTGCCAGCAAACTTGGATCCCATGCCCACTGATTATCATAGTAAAATTCCTTTGTTTGATGGTACTCCTCAAAGTGTTCCCGCTCAGCAGCATATTGACAGAATGACAGACTTTTTGGACCTCCATGAAATTGATGAAGAGAATGTCTCCATGAGATTATTTGTGAAAACTTTTGGAGGTGAGGTACGCAAGTGGTTCAGAGATTTGCAGCCCAGAAGTATTAATACATTGGAAGAGCTTCAGAGACAGTTTCTAGATCGGTGGGAAATTAAAAAATATCCGCTTCAAATCACTTCTGATTATACCAAGATCAAGCGCAATCCGAGTGAGTCCGTCCAAGACTATATTATCATATTTAATGCGGTTTATAATGCAATTCTTGATGACTTGAGGCCTTCTAATAAATCAGCTTTGTTAAAATTCCCAGATGGTTTTGATCCGGAGATGGCCTATTCATTACAAGATAGAGATCCACCCACTTTAGAGGACATGCAGAAGATTTCCGTGAGTGTTGAGGCGAATTTGAATGATAAGAGAGCTAGATTGAAAGCAGAGAAGAAAGTTGTGATAGAGGAAGAAGCTTCTACATCTACAAATCAGACACTTCGCAAAGTGGAAAAAATGTTCGAAAGGTTCACTCTTGATAAGCCCGAACCGCAGATTCGAAATCCCAATTTCCGTGGTCAGCAGCAGCCACAATTCAGAATCAAACAACGAGAACAGCGAGCACAAGAACCAGGAGTCCAGCAGCAAGTAAAGACACCTCTTCAGCAGAATTTTGTTGGTCAGGATTCAGATGATGAAGATGATGTAGTAAGGAAGGAAAATCATTTCTTTACTCCTGATGATTTTCCTATTTATATCGCTAAAGATGATGAGTATGCAGAAAGTTCAGCAGTACAAAAAGATGAAGATTTTATCTTGGCTAATGATGTTGCTCTTGAAGAAGAGTCGGATGAGTATCAGAGAGGTTATATGAATGCATTGTCAGCCCAGCAGAAGAAATATTCTCTCAGAAGCAGAGATGTACCAGTCAATCCAATTCAGAAGAGAAAGGAAGTTTCAGCACCTAAAAACGATTCACCTGTTGCACAAAAGAAAGAAAAAGAGATAGTTGATCCCGTTGCCACCAAGTCATCATCAGCAGAAAAATCAAATCAGCCAATTACATCGAGGGAGAAGGTTGAAAAGAAAGATGTTCCAGCCAAAGAGATCGAAAAGACTTCAGCCTTTAGTTTGGAGAATGAGATTTCAAAATTAAAGGTATCCATTCCCTTGACCGAACTAATGAGGAACAGCAGTTATAAAGGTCAAGTCTCCAAAATTTTGAATTTCGATCCCATGTCTGATATGGTGAATATTGAAGATGATCAACCGGAACTGATATTTGGACCAGCTTTAGATGGTGAGTCTCCGGACAGCGAAGTGCCTCCTTTTTATATCAGTCTTCGATTGCATGAGTTTGTATTGCATAATGCCATGTTCGATTCCGGTGCTTCCCATAATCTTATGCCAAAAGCAATCATGGAAAATTTGGGTTTAGACATTACCAGGAAGTACCATGATCTTTATTCATTTGATTCTAGCAGAGTGAGATGTATTGGGCTCATTAAAGACTTGGTTGTAAGTTTGGATCAGATTCCTACAAAGAATGTTTTGATGGATGTTGTTGTAGCAGACATTCCTCCGAGATTTGGTATGTTGCTTTCCAGATCTTGGGGAGAAAAATTGAAAGGGACATTACAGTTAGATTTATCCTATGCGACGATTCCCGTGTTTGGCCAAATGAGAAAATTGTACCGGGAACAAAAAATAAAGTATATGATTACAGCCAAGGAGAAACTGATTAATCATCTGATTATTTATGTACATACAGATCTAGAGTCGTTTGTTTTGTTTGCCGATAGTTTCAATGATGTAGATAATCAGTTAGTTCAAGAAAAAGATATTCCAGAGATTACCGAGAATTTCAGAGAATTTTTGCAGAAAGAAAGGCAAAAGCCGGAAAGCACAGTTGAGCAATCAGCTAAAGATAGTGGACAGCAAGCAAAAAAAACAGAGCTAGCACAATTTTATCACTTAGAGGATGATGAAGAGGGTCTATGGACCATGGATTTCGATGGTGCAGTGGGAAATGATGGTGTTGGGATTGGTATTTGGGTACGCAGTCCTTTTTCCACTCCAAATAAGGTACCAAGAAACGTACGGGTATGTTCTTACAAATTAGCATTTGATTGTTCAAACAATGAGGCTGAGTATGAAGCTCTGATTGCTGGCCTAAAGATTCTTAGAAAGTTGAATGCTAAGAGAATTGCATTCTATGGTGACTCCGAATTGGTGATTAAGCAGGTAAAGGGTGAATATCAAACGAAACATCCCTGGATGCGAGCTTACCGAAACGTTGTCCTTGATATTTTGAAGCAGTTTTTAGATTATACCTTGACTTTTATTCCTCGCATTCAAAATGGAATTGCAGATGCACTTGCTAAGGCAGCAAGTAACTTGAAGATCCCAATGAATTCAAGTAATAAGTTCGAAATCCATGTGAAGCACCGTCCTACCGTCCCGGACAATCAGAGATGTTGGCAAGTTTTCCAAGATGATGATGAGATTAATGATTTTCTGCAAAGTAAAGGTAAGTTCAAAGATACCTCAATCGATGTAGAATATGATAATGGTGATGATGTTAAAGTAAATCAAATGGAGGTGTTGCAACTGAAAGATAACATTATTCCTAAAGGTTTGATACCTTTAGAAGAACTCTTCGATCAGGATGATGTGGCCAAGAAGCCAACTTTACGACCGACTGAAAAAGGAGTGGAAGATGTAAATATTGGGACAGCTGAAGACCCCAAAATGGTGAAGTTATCCAAATCATTGTCACCGAAGGTAAGAGCTTAATATGTGAGTTTTTTGTCTTCATTTTCTGATGCTTTCGCTTGGGATTACTCAGATTTAAAGACGTATGACACCAATATAATCCAGCTTACTATCCCTATTAAGCCTAATCAGAAGCCTTTCAGACAAAAGCTAAGAAGAATCAATCCTAAGTTGCTGCCTTCGATTGAGAAGGAGGTAAACAGGTTGTACAAAGTAGGAATCATTGTTCCCATCATTTTCTAATTGGATTTTCAATTTAGTGCCAGTGCGGAAAAAGACAGGTGAGATTCGGTTGTGTATTGATTTCAGAAATTTGAACAAGGTGTCATTGAAGGACAATTATCCATTTCCTAAGATGAATCATATATTGCAGCGAGTAGTGGGTGCATCTCGGATGTCACTACTCGACGGTTATTCTGGATATAACCAAATTTTGGTTCATGAGGACGATCGCGACAAAACAGCTTTCACAACTCCATGGGGAACATTCCACTATGCCAGGATGCCATTCAGTTTGAAGAATGTTGGTGCAACTTTCCAGCGGGCGATGGACATGGCTTTTCGAATGAAAAAGATGTTTTCCTTGTTATATACCTTGATGATTTGACGGTTTTTTCCAATTCAGATGAAGAGCATATGTATCACTTGAAAGTTGTTTTTCAGAAGTGCAGAAAATAGGGTGTCTCGCTTAACCCTAAAAAGAGCTTGTTCACCATGGATGAAGGTAAATTACTTGGTCATATTATTTCCAAATATGGAATTCGTATTGATCCAGCACATGTGGAAGCAATCCAGCAAATTGACCCTCCCAGGAACAAGAGAGAGATTCAGTCTTTTAATGGTAAGATGAAATTTTTGCGCCGTTTTGTCCCAAACCTTGCTGAACATTTAAGAGAAATAACAAATATGTTGAAAAAGGACAGCCAAGTGAAGTGGACAGAAGATGCGATAAAGTCCTTTAATTTGGTGAAGTTGGCACTATCTTCAGCTCCGGTGTTAATCATCCCGGATTACACCCAAGACTTTATTTTGTTTTCCTTCGCTTCGGAACATACCATGGCAGCTGTGTTAATGCAGAAAAGAGATGGACATGAGAAGCCCATAGCATTTTTCAGTCGAACTATTATAGACGCAGCCTTGAAATACAACATCATCGAGAAACAAGCTTTGGCACTGGTAAAGGCATTGAAGGATTTCTGGGTATACATTTTACATTCCCATATTTTAGCTTATGTTCCTAACGTTGTCGTGAAAGATGTTTTAGTACAGATTGATCCGGAAGGAAGACGTGGTAAGTGGATCGCAGCTTTGCTGGAATATGATGTGGAAATAAGGCCTACAAAGCTTATCAAGGGACAGGGGCTGGCGAAGCTTATGGCTGAATCGAATTTTCATGCGTTAGAAATAAATCTGATTGCTGCTATGTCTGATGAGGATGAGGAGAATTTGCCACTTCAGGTATCACAAATGTTTGTTGATTCCCCATGGTATTCAGATATCGTCTATGTTCTTCAAAATTTGTCATCACCGCCCGGCATGACTAGAAACAAAGGTAGAACTTTAAAACTCAAGGCTGCAAAATTTTGTATTTTGAATTCTGCACTTTATTGGAAGGATCCAGGTGGTGTGTTATTGAATTGTTTGGTGGAGGAAGAAGCGAAGAAGGTAATGGAATATTTTCACAAAGGAAACTGCGGGGGTCATCATTTTTGGAAGACAACTGCCAATAAGATTTTGAGAGCAGGGTACTATTGGCCGACATTTTTTGCTGATGTCTATAAAACAGTCAAAGGCTACCATGAGTGCCATATTTTCGAAGGAAGACAGAAATTACAGCCATTGCCACTCAAGCCTATTGAGGTAAGCACCCCTTTCCAGCAATGGGTTTTGGATTTCATTAGGGAAATCCATCCTCCTTCCTCAGGATAGCATAGATGGATTCTAACAGCCACCGATTACTTTACGAAATGGATCGAAGCAGTTCCTACAAGGCAAGCCACCGATTCGGTAATTATTTCTTTCCTTGAGAACAACATTTTGTCTCGTTTTGGTTGCCCGAGTAAATTAATCACAGATAATGCAGCGGCTTTTAAATCAAGGAAGATGATTGAGTTTTGTGCTAAGTATAAAATTATTTTGGGACATTCAACCGCCTATCATCCGCAAGGTAATGGTTTGGCGGAATCTTCCAATAAGTCTCTAGTCAATATCATTAAAAATTTGTTGGACATTAATAAGAAGAGTTGGCATAAGAAGCTGGTGAATGCGCTATGGGCTGATCGGGTAAGTCAAAAGAATTCCATTGGTATGTCCCCCTTTGCGTTAGTTTATGGAGTAGATACAGCCTTTCCTACCTCACTTGTTGTTCTGGTAGTCAAGCTTCTTCAGGAAGCTGGTAGTGAAGAAAGCCATATGCAGACAAGAATAAATCAGATGATTCATTTGCAGCAAACGAGAGAAGAGGTCTTCCAGAATACATTCAAGTTGCAGGAGAGAATCAAAAAGATCTATGACAGGAAAGAGAAGGCGGATAAATTCCAGTTGGAGGAAGTGGTACTGAAGTGGGATGCTAGGAATGAGGAATGAGCAGAGTATTCTCGTTCCGGTTTCTGAAGGAGTCCTATGCGCCATTAATGAAGCTCATCATTAGATATTTCAGCTGCGAGGGTAGATTCTCGCGCCTTTATGCATACCATATCAGACTTTTGATGCATTTCACGAGAGTGCGAATGATGAATGTTCCATACTTCATGTGCCGAAACATAGAGCGTATGACTACCCTTGTGCAGATGAAGACTCCATAGCAGCAGCATAACAGCATTTATCATTACGCGCTCATCAAAATCATCGTAGTACATCAGCTTGGATTGCATGGCATCACATGGGATGAGTTCATTTCCCGTGACTTCTTTGCAGCCCCCCAGCCTCCTCCCGAGATTGTTCATGATGAGGCAGAGCCTTCACATCAGTTTGAGGTTCCTGAGACTGAGCCTATCAGTGCTTCAGTGTATGTGACCTATCAGAGAGGCCACAGACCCTTATTTGCAGCGGCACGACGAGTACTATCTCCACGAGGGGTGGAACGGGTCTCGTTATCTTCATCAACAGCATGAGTACTATCTCCACATGGCGTGGAAGGGGTCTCGCCTTCGACATCAGCACAGGTACAGGTTCAGGACAAAGGCAAGAGGCCTATGCACGATGAGGGCCCTTCAGGAGGCCAAGACACTAATTTTATACTCATCGATGTTGATGCGAGCTCTCCCAGCTCAAAACTGAAAGAGATAATCCATGAGCAGAAAGATGATATCGGCACACTGACCAAGAAATTGCAAAGAGCTCAGTGGGTTATAAATTATTTGGAGCAACAGAATAAACAACTGGAGGATCAGCAGACACTCATAGAGTTGCGGCGAATCCGTGAAGACTGTGAATTGGCCCGAAAGAGACCGGGTGACATGACACCATTTGAGCGAGAGACTTGCCTTACGCACGTCAACATTCATCTGGAGAAGCTATTGGTAAAGGCCAATAGGGACAAATACATGCTCAGACACATGAAGAATCACTATTGGGCCCGCACACACGTTTGCAGAGCAAAAATGAAGATCCTGAAGGCGAGGTTGAGAAAAGCACTGAAACGTCGAAAGAGGCCGGATCCACTCCGAATATTGGCTGAGCATGAGACATGATGGGAGACCTTCACTCCAAATTTCAGCAAATTTTTTAGAATATTTTGTCATTTGGAAATTTTTGGTTGAAAAACAGGTTTTTCCGCTCGACGCGTCGCGTCACCCGACGCGCGCTTATGATTGGGACATCTTCTGGAGGAAAAATTTGCATTTTTGGGTTTTTCATGATATATTATGTATGTTCAGGAATGGCCGAAACATTTCATCAAATTCTGGGCTGCCTAAAGGGCCGAAAACACTCCACAAATGGCTTTTCTGCCACTTTTTGCACTAGCAGGAACCAGTCTTGGGAGATTGCAGTTTTGGAGGGGAAAATGACATCCAAATTGAAAAACTCCATTTGGGTTGGATATCATACATCCAGGGCTTTCCAACGAGCTATTATGAGCTCAATTTGGACTTCGGGAAGTGCCTCAAAATCAGGCTCAAAGTGGCGCGACGCATAGAGAATTTGGGCGGGGCGCATAGAGGAATTTTGCCCAAATTTCACTTTTCAGCCCATAAATTCGCCCAGTTTTGACTAGTTTTAATTTTTCATGTGATGATTGATCTATCTTGATGTAATTTGGTAACCATGATGTAAATTTGGCATGTTTTTTTTTTTCTAGACGATTCATTCACTAAAAAGTGAAAATTAAGTGAATGGATCAGTTTCCTAGCATATAGAGGCAAGTTGTTTGGTTGCCTAGATTTTAGCTCCATGTTTAGAATTGGTTGAAACAGCTCCTAGAAGGATGAGATCGACCCATAGAGGCATGGGAAGGGGTTAGGATGTTCTATATATTGTATTTTCTGAGACATTTTCAGGGTTGGATACTTGGGAAAAGTTTGGCACCTCATTGTACATTCATTTCAGATTTTTGGCAAAGGAAAGACCAGAGTTTTGCAGCACTTGTTGGGATCCTTGTGGCTTCTGAGTTTTGATGATGTTCTTCTCATGTTATTTTAACTTTCATTAATGTTATATGTATGCCATTTCCCTTCTCTATTCTTTTGAATTAAACAAATGAGTATTTGAGGTAGAATTCATTGATTTGTTGGTGCTCTGCCTTAGACTTTTGTTTAGTTTTACATGTTTTTCTTCAGTTTGAAGAGGATCCTTGCACTCTCCTGCCCTCTTTAGCTCCTTAGCAATCTTTTCAATCCATTCATTTCATCTCAGACATCAAATTCGCTGCCTACCTCGCCCTAACTTGAACTCTGCAAAAATTTGGCCTCATCCCCAAGCCCAAAAATTTTTTTCCCTTTTTCCAACAAAAACCCCTAAAAATCAAAATCAAACCCTCCTATTTGTTTATCTAGCCTAAGATCAGTTGTTCTTTTAGTCATCTCAAGCCCCTTTGAATATTTTCATTGAGATTGACCCAGAGAGAGCCCTCTCCTGTCCTCGTAGGGCTAGCTACGAGGCTGAGCGTGGTTTGGTGTTGTCCTTCTTCTACCTTATTTCAGCCTAAGGTGGATTTGGGAACTAACAGGTCCTATATATATTTTGGGCAGCTAAGGGGAACAGAGATTTTAATTTTGGAAATTTCTTGCTCCAAGCTGAAAGGAATTTGGTTCTTTAAAGTGCTTGTCTCAGCCTTATTAATTGCTAGTCTGTCAGCAAAATCTGTTTGCTGACTTACTCTATTTACATTTGACAAAATTGTTTTCACAGGAGTACCAACTGAGTTTCTAGTACTACTAAGGTCTGCACTCTGTTTTCCATTGTTTTGAGTGCCTTTCTCTTTACCTTTATCATAATTTATAGCTATTGTTTTGTCCTTCTGTTTGACAGCTTTTGGCTTGTTTACAGTGTTGATTTGTGAAGCTTTGTCAGAGGTTTTGGTGTTGGGAGTTTTTTCACTGGTTTTACTTCTAAGGTCATGTTTCCTTTGAGATTATATGATGATATTCTCCATGTCTTGATAATAACTTTCATCATCATCTCTTTTGTCATCATAGGGTGTGTAAAGACCTTGTCTTCTATCATAATGAATCTCAAAGTCATCATTAACTACTCCCAGCATATTGATATCATCTTCCTCTACTTGTTCATCTGTTTCCTCAACCTCACTCATATAGTTTTGATGAAAGGGAGGAGTGATCTGTTGATCATCTTCCCTAGGTCTGTTTGGAGGTTGGTTCCTTCTAAAATTCTGATTTTGGTTCTGGTTTCTGTTTTGAGGAGCATTTTGGTTTTTACTTGATTGTTCTCTCTCAAAGATGCTCATTCTCTTCATCATCTCCTCCATCATTCTTTCCATCTTTGAGCTGGAAGTATAGGGTGTGGTTTCCTCTCTGAAGGATACTCTCTTCTCATTCTTCATTCTTGCTCTTTTCTCCATTAAGTTAACTTCCACAGCAAGAGCTCCTTTTTGCATATCTTCAAGAGTTGCAGGATCTCTTTCTCTCAGCTGATAAGCCATTTCAGGGTCAAACCCTTCAGGAAAGTTGTTTAGATCTGAGCCTTGTGGAGGTTTTAGATCTGGGGGAAGTGCATTATACACACTGTTAAATCTGGTACAATAATCTTGTACACTTTCCCCAGTGTTTCTGTGGAGGTTCTTGTAATCAGAAAGGATATGGAGAGGATTCTTCTTTACTTCCCATTTTTTTAAGAATGTCTGATGAAAGTCTTTGAGATCATTGATACTATGGCGAGCTAAAACTTTAAACTATTTTCTTACTTCTCCCCCCAAACTCTAAGCAAATAGTCTTAGTTTGACAGATTCATCATCAATTTCATTTCTGTCAAATTAGTCATTCATCTTATCCACATGTTGTGATGTAGTTGTAGCATTGCTAGCATCATACAATGGAATTTTGGACTGATAGTCCTATGGAAGATTGACTAATGGTACAAGAAGGACTAAGGGAGCATACCATGTTGCCATGATATGTGGTGGAGGTGGATTTATAAGAGGTGGATTAACAAAAGGGAAAGTGGGTTGAAGTGGAGTGGTTTGGACAGTGGATGTAGGATGAACAGATGTGGATGGACCAGGAATAGATTGCTAAGCTGATCTTGGATGAGAAACACCTAAATTGAAAAGGAAATGTGAATCAAGTGGTGTTGTCTCTCTAATACCAAGATGTTCAGTTGTTTCAGGAGATGAAAGTGAAGACTCGGAATCTAGCTGATCTAAATCATCAAGAGACCTAGTTCTAAATGGATTTCTTAGATCTACTTGTGATTGTTGTAGAGCTGCAAGATTTTCAGGAACTGATTTAGCTCTCAAGGGTGATCTGAAAATAGTTGAAAATTTTATCTTAGGAGACTTCCTAAGGATACTTTCTGGGTTATCAACTATCTCAGGTGGATCTGGATCAGGATAGGCTCTAGTATGAATCTTTCTAGGAGCCACTATGTTATGTTTTTAGACCCAACTAAACAAGAAAAGTTCAACTAGATATAATTGTCTTTCAGAGGTCAACTAATCTGTTTTACACGAATTTTAATCCTACAGTCTTCTAACTGAGTTTGAATAATGTTATAAAAAAGGTTCTTCCCAATGGAGTCTTAAGGTCTGTTAAGGATTGTGGAGTCGCCAAGTGGAATTTTTTAGCTCTTTTGGAGGTAAAAGGTTTTATGATCCACCACCATGTTTATTGAATACCAATATGAAATATTTTTGGTTTTTTCTGAGCTATTTTTCAGTCCTGTGGTTTCTAGGAGTGTCCTAAATCTGTTTCAAAACTTAGCTACGGTTATGAGATAAAGAAAGTTACTCTTATGGCTAATCCAGTTGGTCCTTCAAGGTTAGATAAGCTCTTATGAAGATTCCTAGGGTTTTGCCTAGTTTGTCACTGATTCAAACAAGTTTCATCATGATTATCGTTACTTGGTAGTGCTTGAAAGGGCTTCTTTTACTCACTAAACAATGTCTGTTGGCCAGAGATGTTATGCCTAATGGTTCAACCAGCTAACAGAACAAATTTCATTTGAAAGAAAGGAATTTTTGTTATCTTATGATTTATTTGAAATGAAAATCACTCAGAAAATCCCCAACGGAGTCGCCAGAAATGTTGGTGTTGGTGGCTCAGCTGGCCAATATGCCAAATGTTTAGTGAGTAAAGGGGTTTCTAAGATATTTAAAGTATCCAAGAAGAAAATAACTCAACTCCCCAGCGGAGTCGCCAGAAAATGTTACTGCTGGTGGCTCAGCTGGTTAATATAGAAAATGTTCTTTGAAACAAATTTCTGATATCCTATGATTTCCTTAACATGAAAATTACTCAGAAATTTCCCCAGTGGAGTCGCCAGAAATGTTGGTTCCCTGTAATCAGCAAGATTGGAAAAAGTCCGACTACAGGGAGAACACTATTTCAACCACTTTGGGATTCTAGGATCTATCCCTCCTAAATCCGAAGAGGGATCTCTCCAATAAGTGCAAAGATGGATTTATCTTTAAAATATTTTGGGTAATGATATTAGGCTAGTTATGAAGTCTGAGGGTTTTTTTTTGTTGTTGGATGGTTGAGCATGATTATTATTTGGGTGGAAAGTTCTAAATGGAAAGATTTTCAAAGGTGTGAAGTTGCAAGCGATCAGAACAAGCTTCGGCTAAAAAGATAGATAAAATGTTGGTTTTAGTCCATTGGGCTATGGAGTCATAATAGGATTTAATTGAAACAACAAGTTCAAGAGTGGTCCATGGGGCTAGTCATCTATGTCTAAGGATTTCTTTAAAGTTGATTTTATGGAATGAAATGATACATAAAGAAGGGGAAATAAACAAATGAAGAACAAAGAGCAGCCTAAGATCTGGTAAGTACTTTGAAACTAGCCAGCTTTTGACATGCACTTAAGAAAGACATAAAATTAATCTAAGATCTGGTAAGTACTTCGAAACTAGCCAGCTTTTGATACACTTTCAATAGAAAAACATTTAAACACAAAGACAAACACATATGATAACGAAGAATGGTCTAAGATCTGGTAAGTACTTTGAAACTAGCCAGCTTTCAACACATTCTTAGGGAAACCTTCAGATAGTCTTTTGGGATAAAACTAGGACAGGGCTCACCATAACTTCCTTAGTTCATCTCTACTTAACATAAACTGAAAATAGCATTTAAGAACAACATTTATCTAAGACAGCAGGATGAGGGAACGCCAACATTCCTAACTGCTTAAACTGAATTAAATCATTCCTAAACAACACAATTTGGAAGAAAACATATAGATAAAGCTTATCAGTCAGAGAAGGGTACTGATATACAGCAAATACTAACTCTATGCTTGTTGTTCTTTATCAGAGAAGATGGAAAAAGTGAAAACAGAAATAAAATAACGATTTACAATAAGAAAAACATCACCGTCGACATAGACCAGGATCCCATAAAGCAGCTTATATTGATGCTTCAAACCAGTTACAGCTTTAAGTCCAATGTTTCAGTTCAGCAATCATCTTCACTTCTCATACTAACTTATCTAATCACAAGCAGAGCTTCAAGAGCTCGTGAACACTATTTACAAGTAGAAGTTTCAAGCTCAAGTATATTTCAAAGTTCAGCAACCAACATTTTCTCATCTTCTACAGAAGTATTTATAGAAGGAATGAGGAGGTGGGATCTGATAAAAGATCTTCAAGGTCAATTAATACAGACTTAATGCTTCTCGACCTTTGATGGGATCGATGAAGAAGTTTACAGATGTTCTGTCTGTATTAATTGTTTTACATTTAAGAATTAAGCTCGGTGGGAGCTTTTGTTGACTTTTAAGGCTCTGTGTTATGCTATAATAACTCTGCTGTTATTTTTTGCATTAAGTTTGTTTGGCAGAATTAACTGTTCGGTTGCGTTGAGGCACATATCTGATGTTCTGATATTAACTCGGCCTCTGTTTGAATGCTTTGAGGCTACAGGTGGCACTGGGGTAGCTGAGAGGAATCAATTGGCCTCTAATGTGGCGGTGGAGGCTCTTTTTGACTGATAAATACCTGATTTGTCTTTAATTGTGTTTAATCCAATGGATTAGGCTTTTGATAATCGATCTTAGACGTAACCCATTAAAATATGGAATTCATCTTCAATCTTCTGTTCTGATGTGTTTAATCTTCAACACTGATACTCTTTAGCTTTGATTTAATTGTCTGTGTCTTGTTGATGTGCAGGTTCTGCAAAGGGTCCATATGGCATCAATGCCCATGAAGCATTGACGAAACGTGGAGTTTGAACCCCGTGGAATGATTTTTCTGTATGTCCAAAGGCATGAGGGATCGTCATCCCCAACCTCTGGTTTTCCTTTGATATAATGGAAAACCCATTTAAAACCTGCAAAACCAAAAAAAATTAGGAAATCCTGTGTTATTGGGGTAAAAAAATGCTTTGGAGGTTGAGGGGATGAGCATAGCCGTTGGATGGCATCATCCAACAGTGGAGATCTGATGTGGAGATCAAATGGAGACTGTTCGGAAAGAACAATGGTGTCAATTAAGTCAGAGCCGTTTATTGCGCAGATATCAATGGTTAGGAGCAACTAGGTCAATACAAATGGAGAAGGGCTGCTTAACAAAGAAATGGGAGAAAAAGCAAAGGAAATATGTTAAAAACCTTTGGCAGAGGAAAAAATGAATTAAAAATCAAATGGATTTCGGGAGGAATATGAGCCGTCGGATGAGATTGGCTCATAAGGATCAATGGCTGAGGAGGAGCACGATGAATCATAATGGAAAAGAGGGAAACAAGTTTTGGGGATGGAAACCACAGGTTTCGCATGGTGAAAGGGTGGGGAGGCGATTTTGCCTTTTTGAATGCGATATGCGTTCCCGCTCGACACGTGGCATCAGAAAACCATCTATATCACGCAATTTTTGAAAATTATCCTCCGTGCTTAAAGTTACGTGATATGGAATACTGACCGTTAGATCTGGGGCCTTAGATCCAACGGTGGGGAAGTGAGCACGATATGGGATAGATGCGTGAGAAGAAGCGGGAAGGACGGTTTTATTATGTACCATCCGATCAAAAGATCGACGGTGGAGATCAGATCTGGAAGGAGGCAGGACCCACAGGAGGCAGGCCTGTCAGAGTTAATATGGGCAGTTGGATAGAATAGATCAACAGTCATGATTGAAACTGGGGGTTTAATGAAATAATACAAAGGTGGAGAAAGGTTTATTGAGGACCGTTGATCTACAGAGATCAATGGCTACGATTGGCCGAAACAACATTATGAAGAGGGGTGTATGTTTTTAACCAAAGTCGTAAGATGTGATCTAGATCGTCCGATTTGGACACGTCGACTGCCCAGATGCAATCAAGGCTCGGCGATCGATGGGGAAAAAAACTCGAATGGCGCCGATGTGATTAACTGTGGGATGTCGATCTGTAGATTAGATCGACGGCGGAGGATGGATTGAGGAAACGCCAATCGGGGGTGGCATATAATATAATGCACCCAATGAAAAAAATTCTGATGTGATTTCGTGCAGTCCGTTGATTGTTCTAGAATCAATGGTGGATATTGTTTCAAATCATACACCGGCGGAAACCCTTTAATACATACGAAAACCCAAAAATTGATGAAATACAAAGGTTTTGGCTGTTGGGCGGGTTATATATATGAGGTTGGCGCCCGTCTATGGGGCCTTTGGATGTATGGAGGGAAAAGACCCGGGGCTTTATGTATAAGGGCCAATCGCATTGGAACTTTGGTGCGGGTCTTTCAATCTAACCATTTTGATTTTCTCCGATGCGATTAACACTTCAGGACTTAAAATCTTGGTCTCAAGCGTAATTTTATATGGATTAAAGCGGGGGGCAGGGTTTATACAACGGGCTCAATCGCATCGGAACTTTTTGGTGCGGGTCTTTCAATCTACCCATTTTTCATTAAAAAACATTGTTTCGGCGAGTTTAGACCAAACTTAAGAAAAAGTGGGTTTATGAACTTACAAAGGAAAATAAGCATCGAGGATGCATTTATACAATGTTTTAGCGCCCGATTGTGGGCCCAAGGGTTTATGAAGCGGTGATAGGATCGGGAGTTATGAAATAACGGGCCCAATCGCATCGAAGTTTTTAACATGGCAAACAGACTTGCGCACTCTGATTTTTCCGATGCGATAAGCACCGAAAGGGCTTAGCACTTGGTTCCAGCACCAAGGCATATAGTAGGGAAGTGGTTAAAACTTAGCCCAAAGGGGCTTAAGCCCATAGTAAACAAACTTATTTTTTATGAATTTTTTTCAAGGTTTTTGATGGATTTGGGGGTTTCGGTGGAGTTTAAAAATGAGTTTTAAACTTTGTAAAGAGGAATTTACGAAGGGGAAAAGGGGAACAAATGGAAAATAGAAGAATTTTATAGGAAATGAAGGGGTAAAAAATGAGGTTAGATTTGAGTGGAGGAAAGGAAAAATGGTGTTTTGCAGTAGTCTTCTCTTCATAAAATCAGCAGAATTTCAAAGTTTAAAATGGAAACAGCAGTGAAGATTTGGACAAAGGGCAGGATGTCTTCAAGAGTCTTCAAGAGATAACATTTTTTAGCAATAAAACTTGTTTCTTGAAGTCTCCAAAAATGATTTAGCCACCATTTGGTATGACAAATTTCATAGGTGGCTAACACATTAATGATATACAAAATAATACATGACTTGGACTTCCATTAACCCATACATCGCTAATGACAAGACATACTGGAAACCATGGTTCTTTCCATGACAAATGCACCTAAAAGATAACACAATGACAATACATGGCTTTTAAAATTGCACATAATGGTGCTCTATTCTATTCATGCCCAAAACATGAAATAACATGAGTATATGGCATCAATGAGAAATGATATATGCTCCATATGGCAACAACAACAATAATATAATCCATGGAGTACACAGCAAGTATAAGGCCCCCATGAGCAATAATATACTCTCTCAATGTGCAGTAGCAATAGAGGTACTAACAACATCATATGCTAGTACATGGTGACTCAAAACCTTGCTCATTATCGAGCCAATTAATTGTTCCTAAAGGACCAACCAAATACTACCCATTAAATTCTCAACCTGGGGTTTTTTCTTTATATTTCAAGGTTATTGACACATTTATTCAAGAGAAATTTTTGTATGACTAATTACTACTACCCTATTGAAAATAAAAGTTTCAATGTTAAAGGAATCAATTCGTAATGTAATTTCTAACTAAAGAAAAACATTCAAAAAATCAACTTATCAATACTTAATGAAGGAAACAGCAAAGGAATATCTATCAAGCATCAAGTTTTTACTTAGGGAACATCAGCTACAAAATGGAAAAGCAACACTAAAAAATCATATCATCGAAAGCAATTGAGTACGCAAGATACTGATCCTATGATAATATACATGAATCAAAGGAAAAAGATGATACTCCTAATGAATTAAATAAAGCATCTCTACTTTGTAAAAATCTCTAAAAATCCTAATTAAAATAGATCATGTGATTTAATGAGTGAGGACCAATAAACTAAAAACAATTACGAAAATTAAATTACTTAAACAGAAGAACCAAACTCCAATTTAATAGTACAATTAAAGACATTGTTTCTTTTAGGATCGGGCCCAAACCACCGGAATCGAAATCAGCATGTAGAAATTTTATAAATACAGTGATGTATTACTAGACTCTCCTGATCTAACAATTATATCCACTGTTAAATACATAATCCTTCTACTTAATTATTTTGTGGAAATTTAATCGCCAATTGCAAACACATGAAGAAAAATCAATCGCACATAACACAGAAGTTTTTACAGGGAAATCATAAAGCTAAAAAACCCCAACTATAATATATTATGTATATCATGGATCATGAAAAAATCTCATACAGAACTCTACTCCAAGATCTCTCAGTATAATATACAATCGTCTCACACTGTCATACAAAAATTGGCTCACACATGCACCAATTTACTTCCTCATAACAGCCTGCCTCCACTACGCAATCCCTGCTGATGAAGATCCCTAAATGAATTTGATCTTGCTTTGTCTTGACTGCGCAATCCTCATTGGAATATCCAATGGGTGTGTAGATGCATTGAATGCACCACTATAGTCACAACTGATAGTCGACCAGGCCCTTTCACCTATCTCTCAACTGGGTCTCCACTGGATCTAACATGCATGTAGTTAATAGTAGTATTTCTTCATTTACATGTGAGATCACTCCATGTGAATTAATTTAATATTTAATTCACTGATCTCTCACTAGTGTATCTTTAGTTACAACTAGTTACAACTATCACAACTGAGTTTAACTCACTTAATTGAGTTAAACTAAATAACAACTCACATAACTACACATCCAACTCTGTTACAACTTTGTATCACTTAGTTACAATGAAGTCCACTGCATGGTCCACCAACCAACCACTTCAACTCAAAATTCACTTAGATAATTGATTTTCCACTTCAGTTAACTATTTTCAAGTGCTCATTGAAAATAGATAATTATTTATTGTCTAATTATTGTTAAGGGCTTAACAATAATCAACATGCATTCCACGAAACAACTTCATGTTGGGAAAAATACTGAGAGGGGGGGGGTGAATCAGTATTTACTGCATATTCAAAACTTTCACTTTTTCCTGCTTCTAACATGCATACGCTACTTTCCTGAACCAGACTTGCGTATATACGCGGATACCCTTTACGAAACTCGCGTATACACAGATATATATTTATGTCATTAATTCTTCACTTAAATCATTCCTTCATTTATTCATCAGATATTCATTAAGCAGTAAACATGTGCAGTAAGAACAGAATAAATCATCACACAAAGCATCACACATAAACACCAGGATTTTTCGGTGGAAACCCAAGTCGCAAAAAAACCACCGTGTAGCTGTTCTCGCCCTTCAATATTTTATTATAGAGAAAAGACCAAGCAAATATATGTGTGTTGGCGCGTACTTGGATCAAAGACGTTGTGTGCACCCACCGCGCTCGTTTACCAAAATTCTCCGGAAGGGAGCTACGACTCCCCTCGACTATGCCATCAGCGAACCTCCTGAAGGGAGCTACGACTCCCTGCTCTTCGCTTACTCGCCCCTCTCTCGAAGGGAGCCACAACCCCCCGATTGAAGGCTACAATCCTCAGCATCACCTTGGACCACGTTTCATCAATTTTCACACTGGATCCAACCACTTCAATAGAACACAACGTGTAGGCCAAAATTCATCATATTTCCATACCGAACCCTTTCCATACTTTTAAGCTCAACCCTACATCATCAACAGATACATATCAACACATCGTATATGCGTAAAATACGGCAATCCTGCAGACGTATATTTCTATTGTCCCCGTTTTCCAAGAACCCTAGTTCGTGATACGCGTTTATTTACCGATGTCACAGATATACCGTCCGTCCACACAAACCAAATAAAAGATACCTCAAGCAGATGGAGCTCTCTTATCGCGCATACATGCTTTCTCTTCAGCAAAGCCGCGTATATACGCGCTTCCTCCGTGGCGAAGTAGCGTATAGGTCTTCAATCATAATAGAGCAGCATACTTCTTCAGATCAGATGTTCAGTTCAGATTTACCCTTTCACTTCAGACAGATGTTCGCCTCATCACAGATCTAAGCCTTCCATAATCGATCTAGCAAATACAAGAGCAATTCAGGATCTAGATCCTTCTTTCATCATTTCGGTGCATCATTCATTCGTATTTATCATTCAAGTGTAACCCTTTCCATTCCATTCAGATATACTTCAGTGAGAAGTATTCATTCAAGCTCAGACATCTTGCACACACACTCATCATTTGCACAATGAAATTCTTCTTCTTATATAGGTTTTCCTTTTTCAATACCATGAGCCCTTTTTTCAATACCATGGGCCAAAACAATACCATGAGCCCAAAACAACCTGGATGAGGTCAATTAGGCGGATCATTACCCAATACCATGGGTCAATACCATGGTGGTTACCCTTGGTTTTTCACTTTTTGAGCGCTTTAGCCCATACGCGACTTGGCACGTTCTTTACCGCGTGCATACGCGACTTCCCTTAGGCCAAACCGCGTATACAAAGAGACATACTCTTTTCATCATATTTTGAGCACATTCTGAATTCCTTTCTTCATTGCCTTTTGTACACACTGTAGATACATCATGTTTTCTTCATCAGGAACATATTCTCTCAAGCACAATTTCATCAAGAGGGTTGCCTTTCAAGTACAACACCCAGCATCATATCATCAACAAACATCATATCACATCAGATTTACGTCATTTACTAAGTCCATCAAGACAGGCATAACTTCATCAGGTGGATTTCCATCAAGGACAACTCATGTCAACAGTCGCATGTCTTCATCTTCATTCAGTGGGTTGCCATCAAGGACAACATCCTGCATCATATTTCCAACAATCTCCCCCTTTGGACTTGATGGCAACCACGATGGTGTTTGGTTACCATAGCAGATAGATACCATGTCACTCTCCCAAACATTTGACATCATTATCTTCTCTTCATTCAAACACCATGTTCACTCTCTTCTCTTCATTCAAACACCATGTTCACTCTCCCCCTTTGACATCAAGGGCAAAGGGCGGATCAAAAACCAACACTCTCCCCATTTTCTCCTCATGTGGAAGAAACATTTTGCAGATCTGATATGTGCTGAAGTGGCCAAACTCCCCCTGAGTTCATGCTGAATATTCAAACATATTTGTCAATGAAGTACATGACTCTATGAACTTCCTATCACCAAAGACTCATACTTACATCAATTATCCATCCAAGTGGATTTACATAAGAGACTCAACTACCCAACCAAGTGGGTTTACAAAATTGACAAGTCCTTACATGACTGAATATTACAATTTTACAACATGGGTCTCCACATGACCTTTTCATCAAAAATGACTTTTCATAACCAATACCAAAAAGACCTCAAGAGAGATCATATATCAGAACCACCATAATGCCAGCAGTGCATTATACTCAGCAAAACTAATGCTCCCCCTGAATCTGTGCATCCATGCATCCTTTTCATATGACTAAGGCTCCCCCTTAGTTTGTGCATCCTGAACATTTTCACCAACAAATCATCAAGGCATATTCATCAAAACATTAGAAACAGAATTATGAGAGCTGGAACACCACCAGAGATACCAAACAGTATCAGAGATACCAGACAGCACTGCAGCTGTGCTGAAGAATGTTGAACCATCCAAAAATTGTCAGCAACCAAACATACGCGGGTTTATGTGCAGGAACTCGCGTACATACGCGACTGTGTTTCAGGAAACCCGCGTATCCCAAGACATATTTTTAA
Source organism: Pinus albicaulis (assembly GCA_034641835.2). Lineage (NCBI taxonomy): Eukaryota > Viridiplantae > Streptophyta > Pinopsida > Pinales > Pinaceae > Pinus > Pinus albicaulis. Next base: position 61,213 of record JAXQQM020081486.1, on the reverse strand, counting down.
AATTTATGCAGATTTTTCTTTTGACTGGCAGAGAACACTCCCAGCTTCTGTCTTAAATACTCGAATGCTTCCCTGGGCAGAGGTTTGGTAAAGATATCAGCAGCTTGTTCTTTGGAGGTAACATACTCCAACTTCACTTTTTTCTCAAGCACTTGTTCACGTAGAAAATGATATTTGATGGGAATGTGCTTGGTTTTCGAATGCATAACAGGATTCTTTGAGATACTGATGGCACTTGTATTATCACACATAATGGATATAGGAGTTGCACATTTGATTTGAAAATCTTGCAAGGTTTGCATCATCCATAGGAGTTGAGTGCAACAAGATGCGGCAGCTACATACTCTGCTTCAGCCGTTGATAAGGCAATAGAATTTTGCTTCTTGCTGAACCAAGATACTAACCGGGGCCCCATGTAAAATGCACCACCACTAGTGCTTTTCCGATCATCAACACTTCCAGCCCAATCTGCATCAGTGTAAGCATGAAGAGTAAGATCAGCATCCTTTGGATACCATAGACCGAAGTCTTGAGTTCCTTGTAGATATTTGAATATCCTTTTGACAGCCTGAAGGTGAGACTCTTTTGGATTAGCTTGGAATCGTCCAACAATCCCGACAGCATGCATAATGTCTGGTCTGGTCCCAGTGAGATAAAGTAGACTTCCAATCATCGATCTGTATTCTGGTTGATTCACAGTGGGAGAATCATCATTAGAACTGAGACTGCATCCGGTTATCATTGGTGTACTTACAGGTTTGCATTCTTCCATGCCATACTTCTTCATAATTTGCTTAAGATATTTTGCTTGTGATAGAAATATACCATCTGCAGATTGATGCACTTGCAAACCAAGAAAGAATGTTAGTTCCCCAAGTAAAGACATTTCAAATTCTTGCTGCATGACAGAAGCAAATTTTTGACTCATAGATTCTTCGTTACTCCCAAAAATGATATCATCAACATATACAACTACAATCAATAGTTTATCATTTTCAACTTTTGTGTATAAGTTGCTATCAGCAGACCCCTTTGAAAAACCTTGTTCATGAAGATATTTGTCAAGACGATAATACCAAGCCCTTGGAGCTTGTTTGAGTCCATACAGAGCCTTTTTAAGTCTACAAACAAGATTTGCATCATTTCCCAAAATGTATCCTTCCGGTTGTTCTATATAAACTTCTTCTTCTAGATCACCATTAAGAAAAGCAGACTTAACATCCATTTGATAAAATTTGATTCGTTGATAGCTTGAGAAAGCAAGAAACATTCTTATGGCTTCAAGTCTAGCTACAGGAGCAAAAGTTTCTTCAAAGTCTATACCTTCTTGTTGAGTATACCCTTTGCAAACCAGTCTAGCTTTGTTTCTTACAACATCCCCATTCTCATTTAATTTGTTCTTGAAGATCCATTTAGTTCCAATGACATTTTTATCATGAGTTCTTGGTACCAAATCCCAAGTGTCATTCTTTTCAATTTGCTCAATTTCTTCATCCATGGCATTATTCCAACATTCATATTTGCTAGCTTCATTGACATTGTGTGGTTCAATTGTGGATAGAAGTGCCAAATTACTAGAAGATCCCGCAAGAGTTCTCCTTGTTCGTACACCTGATTCCTTGTTTCCCAAAATTTGAGATTCAGAATGATTCTTTTGAACATATCTGGATGGAGCTTTTTCAGATAGATCATTTTCAGGTTCTTCATTGGATTCACTGCCTATATCATTTCCATCTGATGTAGAAGGCCATAAGTCGCTATCATCTTCTTCTGTTGTTTGTTTTTCTTCTTTAGAAGTTGCAGGAGACTCATCAATAACAACATCAATACATTCAACAACCTTTTGAAGCCTCTTATTGTAACATGTGAATGCTTTGCTTGAAGATGAGTAACCAAGAAGTATCCCTTCATCTGATCTAGGTTCAAACTTGCCAAGCTTTTCATCATTGTTTTTGATAAAGCATCTACTTCCAAAAACTTTAAAATGCTTTACAGTGGGAGACTTACCATACCAGAGTTCATATGGAGTTTTTTCACTATTTACCCGAACATGAGCTTTGTTGAGAATGTTAACTGCTGTACGTGCTGCTTCACTCTAGAACATGTCAGGAACATTAGAGTCAGCCATCATAGCTCTAGCCATTTGAACAATTGTTCTATTCATTCTTTCTGCTACACCATTTTGTTGTGGAGTGCCTGCTACAGAGAATTGTCTTTTAATGCCATGTTGTTCACAAAATTCAAAGAGTTCATTTGATGAATATTCTCCACCTCGATCAGATCTAAGACACTTGATTTTTGAATCCAATTCATTTTCTACCAGAGCTTTGAACTTCTGAAATTTTTCAAAAGCTTCATCTTTGTGTTTAATAAATGCGATCTCACACATTCGGGAGTAGTCATCGATAAATAGGATATAGTATTCTTCCCCACGTAATGACCTTTTCCTCATAGGTCCACAGATGTCAGTATGAATGAGTTCAAGAGGCTTACTTGATGATCCTTCTTTGGCATTAAATCGAACTCTGGTCTGCTTACCAAATTGACAAGCTTTGCATATGGTATTTTCTGGAAGATTGACCTTGGGAAGATCACGAACAACTTGAAGTCTGTTTGCTTTGTTGATTTGAGAGAAACTCAGATGCCCCAATCTTCTATGCCATAGCCAATTTTCTGAGGACTTGCTCAAGTAACATTGATCTATGCCGTTTAGTACATACAGGTTGCTTGGATTTATTTTTCCTTTTATAATGATTTTACCTGTATCAAGATCACGAACCATACATTCTTTGGAACTGAAGACCACTTCTGCTCCTTGATCACACATTTGACTAACACTTAACAGGTTATGCCTTAATCCATCCACATACATGACATCTTTAGCCTTCACCTTTTCTTTTAGAAATACCGACCCTTTTCCTTTAATTACAGCAGGAGTATCATTTCCAAATGTAACTTTCTTTTCTTTTTCCAGAGCATTATAAGTATGAAGTTTGCTTTTGTCACCTGTCATGTGTCTTGAGCACCCACTATCGATGTACCATTGATTTTCTTCACCTTCTGCAAATAATGCTATCCCACAATTTTCAACCGGCGGTTCTTTCTTCTTCCACACTTTGGAGCTTGAGGGAACATGTTCTTTAGGCTGGATCTTGTTCCTGCATTCAGATTCTTCATGGCCAAAGTTATTGCAATAAGTACATTCGACTTCTCTTTGAAGAGGAGAAAAATTGTTATAGGTATTCTTCTTTGGTTCAGTATCCAACCTTTTCTTTCTTGCTTCTCTTGTCATGATGGTTTTATATGCCACACATTGAATAGCTTTATGACCAAAATTGTGACAAGTGAAACATTGCCCATTGAAGTAGAAATTTCTGCGATCATGGAATCTTCTATTTGAGTTTACCTGTTGGTTGTAGAGTCTTTGAAAGCTATCCCCGTTAGTGTTCCTTGAATTGAGATGGTCCTTCTTTCCCTGTAGAGATCCTCTATTCCCTTGCTGAGTGGCTGAATGTAGTAAACCACCTGTAAATGCTTTTAGATAGTTTGGTGCTGAAGTTTGAGAAGATTCTCCGGTATATCCCAGACCTGTCTTTATAAGAGGAGAACGTTGTACCTTGATAATCTCATCTAAGGTTTCATATCCTTTAGCAAATCTAAGATTCAAGGTCTTTGCTTTCTCTACTTCTTTTCTTTGAATTACCACTTCACATTCTAGCTTTTCAATATGTTTCTTTGCTTCTTCAAGCTGCTTTTCAACAGTCTCTCTGATCACCTTTTGTTCTTCTAAGAGAATTTTGCAATCTTCTAAGCGAAGTTTGAGTTGATTATTTTCTTCAAGAAAGTCATTTTCTTCTAGAGCATCCATAAACATATCCTTTTCTTCCTTTTGTTCAAAGGCCATGAGAAGTCTAAGATCTTCTTCACAATCTTCCTCACTATTAGATGACCCATCACTATCTTCATTAGTATAGTAACTTTTCTTAGAGCTAGATCTGTTCTTATTCCTTTTTCCTTTATAAGGAAATTTTGCAGCATAATGACCAACTTTTCCACACTCAAAACATTTGAAGGGAAGCTTACCTTTGAATCTTCCAGTTCCTAGTTGGAGTTTTCTTACGAAATTTGCTTCTTCTTCATCGGAAATATAGCTGGATTCTTTGACAACTTCCTTTTCCTTTCCTTTTGCAGAAGCCTTAAACGCAGCTTCTCTTACTTGAGAAGGACCTCCTTGCCTCATTTCAAAAGCAGTCAGAGTCCCATGTAATTGAACAATAGTAAGAGTTTGCAGATCTTGCCTTTCTTCAATAGCGGAGACTTTAGAGTCAAATTTTGGAGTCAATGATCTTAAGACTTTTTCAACCAGAGTAGTATCAGTTTTAGTTTCACCCAAATTTCTCATTCGATTGACAACATCATCTAGACGAAGGAAGAAACTGGCAACACTTTCATCACTATGCATCTTCAAATTTTCATATTCAATTCTAAGAGTTTGGAGTTTTGCATTTTTTAACTTTGTATCTCCTTCATAGCTCAGAATGATTTTGTCCCATATATCTTTTGCCGAATGTAGCTGCATCACTTTAGCAAATTCTAATTCAGACATGCTTCCCAATAAGACATTCACTGCTTTGGCATTGATTTCATACTTCTTTCTTTCAGCTGCATCAGTAGGAATACTTGCCGGGTATTGATAACCTTCTTCCATGATTGCCCATACATCTGCACCAAGACTTTGCAGATATGCTTTTGTACGTACCTTCCAGAATATCAGATTGCTTCCATTGAATATAGGTGGCTTTATAGACATTATTCCTTCTTGACTTCCCATTGCGACGGATCTCCTTTAAGCGATCAAGCTTCTCCACAAGGACCTGCTCTGATACCAATTGTTGGGAAAAATACTGAGAGGGGGGGGTGAATCAGTATTTACTGCATATTCAAAACTTTCACTTTTTCTTACTTCTAAAACGCATACGCTACTTTCCTGAACCAGACTTGCGTATATACGCGGATACCCTTTACGAAAATCGCGTATACACAGATATCTATTTATGTCATTAATTCTTCACTTAAATCATTCCTTCATTTATTCATCAGATATTCAATAAGAAGTAAACATGTGCAGTAAGAACATAATAAATCATCACACAAAGCATCACACATGAACACCAGGATTTTTAGGTGGAAACCCAAGTCGGGAGAAAACCACCGCTGCAGTTGCTCAGCCTTCAATATTTTATTATAGAAAAAACATCTTACAACATATGTGCTGGTGCAGACTCCTACCAGCACGCAGGCACCCACCTGTGCTCGTTTACCAGCCTCTCCTGGAAGGGAGCTCCAACCCCCTGACTCGTTTACCAGCCTCTCCTGGAAGGGAGCTACAACCCCCCGATCTCGTTTACCAACCTCACCTGGAAGGGAGCTACAACCCCCTGACTGAAGGCTACAACCCTCAGCACCACCTTGGACCACGTTTCATCAATTTTCACACTGGATCCAACCACTTCAATAGAACACAACTTGCAGGCCACAATTCATCATATTTCCATACCGAACCCTTTCCATACTTTTAAGCTCAAACATACATCATCAACAGATACATATCAACACAGATCAGATAGCAGAAACACAGCAGAACAGATCAGATATTTCATACCCTTTGCTTCAGCAAACCCTAGTTTGCATACGCGCTTTCACTTCACTGATGTCGCGTATATACGCGCTTCCGTCCACACAAACCAACGTATACCTCAGTGTATATTTTATTGCGCATACGCGCTTTCTCTTCGCTGAAGCCGCGTATATACGCGCTTCCTCCGCGGCGAAGTAGCATATAGATCTTCAATCATTACAGAGCAGCATACTTCATCAGATCAGATATTCAGTTCAGATCTACCCTTTTGCTTTAGACAGATGTTCGCCTAGATGCTCGCCTCATCACAGATCTAAGCCTTCCATAATCAGATCTAGAAAATACAAGAGCAATTCAGATCTATCATTGGTGCATCATACATTCAGATTTATCATTCAAGTGTAACCCTTTCATTCAGATATACTTCAGAGAGAAGTATTCATTCAAGCTCAGACATCTTGCACACACACACCTATGATTTGCACAATGAAATTCTTCTTCTTATATAGGTTTTCCTTTTTCAATACCATGAGCCCCTTTTTCAATACCATGGGCCAAAACAATACCATGAGCCCAAAACTACCTGGACGGGGTCAATTAGGCGGATCATTACCCAATACCATGGGTCAATACCATGGTGGTTACCCTTGGTTTTTCACTTTTTGAGCGCTTTAGCCCATACGCGACTTGGCACGTTCTTTTCCGCGTGCATACGCGACTTCCCTTAGGCCAATCCGTGTATACAAAGAGACATACTATTTTCATCATATTTTGAGCACATTCTGAATTCCTTTCTTCATTGCCTTTTGTACACACTGTAGATACATCATATTTTCTTCATCAGGAACATATTCTCTCAAGCACAATTTCATCAAGAGGGTTTCCTTTCAAGTACAACACCCAACATCATATCATCAACAATCATCATATCACTTCAGTTTTACATCATTTAACAAGTCCATCAAGTCAAGCATAACTTCATCAGGTGGAGTGCCATCAAGGACAATACATGTCAACAGTCGCACGTCTTCATCTTCATTCGGTGGGTTGCCATCAAGGACAGCATCACATGTATTTGAACACTTCACACATGCATTCCAAAAAAAATGCCCATCCATAAATAGAATTTGCTCAACCATCTATAAAATAGATTACGCAAAATAATTTACAGTCAGAATTCTAAAAATAGACATATCATCTAAAATAGCACAGCCCCACATAGTGTAGGTGCTTAATTTTCACTAGGATCATCATCTTGTTGAATCTCGGGAGCTCCCTCTCAACGAAAGAATTATCCGCTACGATCTGGCTCTAGGGTATTCGAATTTTCTCCTAGTGAGCCCCTTCGTCAAAATATCTGCATCCTGATCTTCCGTAGGAATGTACTTAAGCAACATCATCTTCCGCTGCACATAATCTCTGATATGATGATACCGTATATCAATATGTTTAGATCTATCATGAAACACAGGATTAATCGAGATTTTAATGCAACTTTGATTATCACAATGTATCACTGTAGGATCTAAATGTGAACCGAACATACCAACCAGGATCTTCCTCATCGAGATAGCCTCACATGCAGCTTGACTTCCTGCCATGTATTGTGCTTCCGCTGAACTGAGTGCCAGAGATCTTTGTTCACGATGTACGGGGAAGCGTTTGTATTCTTTGAAACCTCTACGATGTGCTCTTTCCATCCAGTTTGAGGTGCTTGCCCAATCGCATCCATGGATGTGCAACTTCACCTCACTTATCTGTCGTACCATAAGCCATAATCGAGATGTGCCCTAAGATATCTCGGAGGACATGCTTGCCTTCAAAAAAGACCTTGGTAGGCTTAACCATCACTTGAATAAGCTGGTTCACCGCATAGCATATGTCTGGTCTTGTATTAACTAAATACATGAACAAACCCACCAACTGTCGATAAACAGTGGCATCCACTAATTCTACTGATGTAGCATCCTATTTCCTCCAATTTCTTGGAAGAGGAGTATCCATGGGCTTGCAGTCCTCCATGTGAAACTTACCAAGTATCTCCCGAGCATACTTGCCTTGAGACACAAATAGTTCACCTTCTCATTGCCATATTTCCAATCCAAGGAAATAATGAAGGAGGCCCAAATCCTTCATCTCAAACTCCTTTGCAAGATCTGCCTTGCATGAGTGTATCAACTTCTCATCACCCGTTAGTATTAAATCATCAACATAAATAATAATGATTAAAAGCTTACCCTCCACCACAATTTGGTACAAGTTTTCATCTGCCTCACTCTTGGTGAAGCCAAGTCCAGTGAAATAGCTGTCGATTCGAGTGTACCAAGCACGTGGTGCTTGATTTAGCCCATACAACCCTCTTTTGAGCCTGCACACATGCGACTCATTGCTAAAGATCTCAAATCCTTCAGGATGCTCAATGTACACCTCTTCCTCAATGATCCCATTAAGGAACTCAATCTTCACATCCATCTGATGAATGTGCCAACCCATCTGCACTGAGAGAGAAAGGATGGTCCTTATGGAAGAATATCGTGCAACAGGTGAAAAGGTTTCTTCATAATCAATCCCCTCGATCTGTGAGAAGCCCTGGGCAAAAAATCTTGCCTTATACTTCTCGACGCTCCCATCAGCAGCTTGCTTTACCTTGTAGATCCATCTTGAACCTACCAGCGATTTATCGATGAGGCCTTGGAACAATTTCAGTATGTTGGGGAAGACAGAGTCATACTCCTCACCATTGCATCTACCCATGTGGGCTCCCTACTGCCCAGCTACAGAGGAAGTGGCTCCGATCCTGATACATTTTTCTCTGTGGGACAGCATATCCGGTATATCGGTCGGAGGCTTGTCTCTGTCTACGCTTTGGTAGGGACTCTACATTCTATGCCGCATCGGCTTCAACCTCTCGGCTTACATGGTATGTGTACATGGATGCAGTGTTTGGCTTTGCATGAATGGACTCCCTCCACTCCATGAACCTCCTCACGTGGTGATTCACATCTAGAGACTCATCTTTGGGAACCAGCAGTTCCTCCTCCACATGCACGTCTAGCTCCCTCTCAAGCAACAATTGCATGGATTTTCCCTCCTCAAATTTTATATCTCATCACACCACAGTCAATCGATTGTTTGGAAAATACACATGATAATTATGGGGTGTTTTTGTGTACCCCACAAATATCCCAGCTTCAGCAGTCGGCTCCATCTTCTTCCTGGCATTCTTGGTCACATGCACATAAATAGATGAGCCAAAAATCTTAAAGTGAGAAACATCCAGTTTCTTACCAGTAAAAGCTTCTTCAAGTGTACTCATGCTAGGTACTCTATGATGACAACGGTTTTGCACATAAACCACAGTGTCGCATGCTTCTTCCCACAAATGCATTGGTAGGCCCTGATTCTGCAGCATCGCTCGTGCAACACCCATGATCGTTCTGTTCTTCCTCTCCGTGACCCCATTTTTTTGTGGGTTATGAGGCGCTATGAGTTCTCTTCGAATTCCTTCTTTTCCTACAGAGTCTTTGAACTGTTGGACCTCAATCACCACCATTATCGTTTCTGTAAACCTTCTTGCTCCCTGAGCTCTTTCTCTGTAGCTTTAAACTCATGAGAACTTTGATAACATTTGATATTTCTTACGCACGAAGAAGATCCAACATCTACGAGAATATTCATCAACAAAAATAACATAATACCTATGTATTTTTGTTGAAGCAACCAAGAATGCTCCACACACGTCTGTGTGAACTCTCTCCAAGATCCCCGAAGCATGGTTCTCCTTTTCATGAAAGGTGGTATTCACTGACTAACTGTAATACATCCCTTGCAACGTGATCTATATGCACAAGTGGCACATAGGAAGCCCGGTATAAATACGTTGCCAAAATCTTGAGTGCCATGGTGAAGATGGCCCAATCTCCTATGCCATAATTCGCCCTCATCCCAGCTCACCACTTCTTCTTATTTTCCCACCATTGCAACGTAGCCATCTACCTCCAACTTGTAGAGATTCTTAACTAAAATCCCTATCCTCTTGGTTTGACCTGTTTTTTTATGTCACAGGAAAGCTTTTCCATCGCTGAAAACAACGTCATAACCTTTTTCCTCCAACATCGTGACTGAGACAAAGTTCTTCTTTAGACATGGAACATCCATAACATCTTTCAACAGAAATGGTTTACCTAACTCCCTCTCAAAGGTAATGGTACCAATTCCAGTCGCATTGTATCGTCCATCATCACCGATCTCTATATGCATTTGGAGATCTTTCTCCTCCAAGTCACTAAAATGCTCCTTATCTTCCGTCGTGTGGAAGGAAGCACCACTATCAAGATACCACACCGATCCCATTGCTCTTAAAACCAAGCATGCGATCAAAGAGAAATCAAGTTCAAATTGTGAGGCAAGGGCCTCAACAGCTGCAGCTCCAACAGCCTTCTTGTTCTTCTTTTTCTGTGGGTCGATAGTGGTGAGATGCCCGTGTTCGTGACAATGAAAACAATTTACCTTGGAAAATTCCAGTTTCTTTCCTTTAGCCTCGGATTTTGAGTGGAATTTATTCCCCTTTCCTTTCCTTGCTTTGGCAGCCAAAGCGCAATCCTCTTCATCATAATTCTTTGATGAAGAGCCATCCCTGGTGTTCCGCCTGAACTCCTCCTGCACTAGATCCTACCACAGTCGTTCCCAATCCAACAGTTTTTCCCATCCATTGATAGAGTCTTGATAACCGTGCCAACTCTTAGGAAGTTTTTGAGGAGGTAAATCCCCTCTGCGGACAGAGGCGATCCCTACTAGCCCAGATCGGGTCTAGCAACAATCGAACACGCTACAGTGCAGGTTCCTAATTGTAAATAAACCGACTTGTGAGGAAGGCTTACCTGGAATCCAACGCTGTCGTTTGTAGAAGAGGTGGTGCTCCCGCTCCTTTGCCCTGGCAGATCACAATCCTCACAATCTCCGTGACCGGACACCTGCACATGCAAGAAACAACACAAACGTAAGCATAAAATCTAGTACATACAACTATATTTCAGTCGAAGAGGACATAACTCATGAACATGATCAAGAAAAAGAGTGGAACCATAACCAATAGTCGCTTAACATTAATGAGTCAAAAGAAGAATACAACCAAAGCTTCGACACCGAATTCTCCTTTAGTGGGTCGTCAGCACAACATGTCTCGATAAATCCTGTCAGGGATGGGACAAACCTCTCTCTCCGGATACTTGGCAATAGTCTCCTTGCTTAAATTTGGCCTTAGGGAATCAAGAAGGCTCTTGCAGCATGAAAGCTTGGCTGCTAGGAACTTAGGTCTGGAAAAAACTTGGCTGCAAGGAAATGTGCAAGATTTTATAGAAGGAGGAAGGAAGTTGGGATCCCTATAATTATGGGATTGGCCCTATCATCAAGGAAGTTTCCATGAGAGGTGGAAAACCACTTCCTCTCTATGGAAATCCGTAGCCAAACCACCCAACTCAAGATAGATATCAGTCCAGGGATTTGTTAGGATGAAACTTCTGCCTTTTATTTTTAAAAAACATCTCTTAATATGGTTGGCGCGGGTGCGGCTCTATGACAGAGTGCCAATTGGCGTGCCCTCTTTGGAGGATTTTCCCCCTTGGCGCGAGGGCTAAACTATGGAACCGCGCCAATGGAAAAAGAGCTATTTTTAGGGTTTTTTATAGGGAGATGCCTTCAGGGCAATTAAAACTCATCTTCAGAGGGATGCAATGAAAGTATTTTCAAGTCTTGTCTCTGTTCACAGGTCATAGAATGAATCCTCCAATGTGCGGGATGGGGATTGTAGGGATGGTGACAAATTGTTGTGTAACAAATGCCCCCTAAAGCATGAGGCCTGAAAGAGAGAGAGAGGGGTGAAATGCTTTACGAGAACATGCCGACTGAAAACTCTACCATCGGAAAACCTGCGGAGCGAAGTACAACTGATGTCTCAGATACATGATATATATACATGGTATGGGCGCAGCCATCCATAACAGAGTTTATAATAATCTAGATCCAAGGCATGGACGTAGCCATCCAGTGAGGATTGATAAATAGACTCAGGTATGGTCGCAGCCATCCAATCTGTGATTCATGTAAATAATCATAATAATCCACAATATCGCAGCCTGGATTACAACAAACACAATCCAGGGTCTTGCGCTCCATCTCGACCCGAACAAAGTACAAGTTCAAGCATGCGAATATGTGAGCTGAAGTCGAACATGCAAGAACATCTCTTGATTAACCGGCCAATGATGAAAGGTGGTAACGGATGTGAGAGGAACCACCAATAATGACAATGGCTTCTCAAGGTACTATAAATTTTAATCTATGGCATGCGAATCAATGAGGTGGTGTCAAACACCCGTAGAATCACCCGATCGGAGGCCAATAATGAAAACCTCATGTCGAATGTGACGACATTATAAGACTTTATGCGAGGCTCAAGGTACTTGTAAGGAGTCTCTAGATCAACTTCCTAGATAATGAGCTGAAGTCGACAGGAAGTGACCTTGATCGAAGGTGGGCCATAATGCTTCCCACATCATCGACACGAGACAGAGGAACATGATGTTTTTGTGAATCATATGAGAATCAGAGGAAGGTTGATATTTGCAGAGACCAACTTCTCTTGAACATATAAACGGCACGACAGTGGACTTGGCAGTATTTGACATCAACAGATCAGAGGTCATGGTGACGAGGCAATGAGCAGATGAGAGGTCAAAAGGGATTATCCAAACCCACGGAGGCAAAGTGAAGAACGAGATGAGATTTCCCAAACCCGACACGGGAATGAAGACAAGTGCCATGTTGAGCGATATACTGAGCACGGCGATGATGTTGGTTCATTTTTCCCCGCCATTTCGCAGTACCTCTTTATTTTTACACAAGCTTGAAGGCGATACCATATTCTTGTCATATAAATCCGTCCTTCGGACGAATCCATGCTAGTACATTTAACGAGCCCTAGGAAGGAGAAACTCGAATAACGTCATGATTGACAATTTCCGATGTCATTTAGGTTTAACGAGTTTGAAAAAGGAAGAACTCGACATCTTTTCATGTTTAGAGAGTTTGAAAAGACAACAGAAAAGTAAACTCCAAAGGTCCCTTTTCGTAAATAGTTCCTCAGATCCGAAAAGGTAGAAAACAATATACGAGAAAACCTCATAGTCGCGATAGGCTAGGGTATTCCTTTTTCGTAATCAATCTATCCTAGCCCGAAAAAGGGGTAAACGTATACTGGGTAGATGTCGATTCATGTCCACTTTAACGAGATCGAAACGACAAGGGCCTCGGCAATATTTTCATGTTTAGAGAGTCAGAAAAGAGCTGAAAGATGACTCCAAAGTGACTTTTTCGTGTATTTACTGAGTCTGAAAAAGTATAAAATACAACTCATTTCACCGTCTAAGTCACGTGAAAGACCTGTTGCTGCACAAAAAGGCAAGTGTAAAACCCATTTTCGACAAAATATATTAAAATATTCAGAAAAATAACTTTCAAGACCTATTTTGAGTTCAAAAAGTTATAAATATTTCAAATGGTAAAAATAAAATTACTTTTTACTTTTTACCTCAGCGAAGAGCAGCAGTGGTCCAGTTTGTGTGCGAACTTCTGACAGCGATTGCGACCGATCCGGGCTACTATTCAGAGTTCTGTCAATTCCAGGTAAGAGGCGCTTCCTTGTACTCCATTTCAATCTATTTTTTAATAGTTTTCCATCATGCATTAGACTTCTGTGGCAACTTCTAAATTTTTAGGGCTCCGCTCATTGGCGCGGGTATCGGGAATAGACCCGCGCCAATGGGCTTTTAGATGCAAAGGGCTCGCGCCGACTGGTGCGACTGTTTAGGAAACAGCCGCGCCAGCGGCGGAACCCAAATTCCCCCCTAAAAATTTGAGATTTAGGTCAATTGTGATGAATTTTGAAGCTCATCAGAGATCTAATTAAGGGTTTGTGATCATGTTGATGCAGGAAACTGAGCAAAATTGTGATTGAGTGGAAAGAGAGAGAGCACGGTGAAGAGGATGAACAAACCATGGAAAACGAAACTTGCATGAATGCCCTCAGGAACTGTGGGCTAAAAAAGTTCTTCCTGACACCTTGTTTACGAGCTCAGCCTGAGCTTCTACAGTACTTGATCAATATGTGGGACGCAGATGAACAAGTATTCAAGTTGCGGGATCAAGTGTTAGAACTGGAGGTTGCTGACGTGTACTTCATAAATGGATTATCATGCAGAGGTCCGGTACCCATATTGCAGGGAGCAGACCGTTTGGTGAGAAAATGGAGCAAGTGATGGCACGAGTGTGCTGAGGGGCACAACTGGGATCAGGAAGTGGAAAGGTGGACATCCACACCATTCCTGATCTGGCACTGAGAGTGGTGCTGCATACCATCACGTGGGCTGTGGGGTCGCAGGCACCGCACGAGGCCACAAAGGCCCAAATTTTGTTAGCCTCGGAGTGTATGACTCCCCTATTGTTTGATTGGGCCACAGCAGTGACGATAAACATGAAGAGATAGCTCACGAAGTGCAAGCAGGCCAAACTGAAACAGTTCAGCTATGGTTCCATCCTGGTATTGTTCATTCTGGAACGATTACCAATCTTCCAGGGCCAAGGGGCCATAGTAGCTGAGCCGATTCCACGAGAGCCAAGAATGGCTCGCTGGGTAGCACTGATGCCCAGAGCTGGAGGAGGTCAATAGATGTCCTGGAGGCCAGATTTTTTTGGGTGGTTGCGGCGTCAGTTGATCGTAGTGGAAGACTAGCCATATGCAGGAACCGATTTCACTGGAGACCTAGATCTCCCACTGCCGGAAGGAGATGATTGGGACAAGGAGTTGGGTATGACCTCTTTTGATTTTTATGTTTTATGATTTTTTTTGCTAATACATATCCATCTTGACACATTTTATATGTATGTAGACTTGGGCCCAGAGAGACCAGCCGGTATGTCTCCTATCGCGTGGAGGACTCTTCCCGCCCCTGATCCTCAAGCAGAGGGTGCAGAGGGGGGGAGTTAATCCAGAATCTCGAGGGCATTGCCCGAGGGATCCCAGACTATGCCCGGCTGGCAGATGTACCGATGGCGTACCAGAGACATACGGTGGGAGTGCCTAGTCACCTCCACCGACTTCTAAGACGCTTAGTGCGTGCAGTCACTTGTTATCATGAGCACCATGCAGATTAGACTCCTAGGGCTTTTATCATGCATATTTTTTGAGAGACATGTCGTCTCCGGATGTATTGAGACGAACATATATATTTTTTGATTCTATGTGACGCACACTATGTAAAAATTTCGATATCTATATATATATACATATCTATTTCTGGATGGATTTTCCTTTTACATGTGATGATGATTTACAAATTGCGCAAATGTCTATCTAGAACCAAATTAGCTATTGCATCTGGTAATGTATTCATATGCCTGGGTATATGCTGATATGTAATATAGTCAAAATTTATTTCCAGTAAACGAATACGCAGATACAGACGTAAAATGGATGGGTTTCTGATCAAATAATGACTGTTCAGTTGTAATACTACAAGTTTTGAGTCTAGATACACAAGCAATTCACGGATACCAAGGTTTACAGCCTCGGTTAATAATTCTAATACAGCATTATATTCGGTGATGTTATTTGTAGTACGTCCTAGAAACACACCTTGCAGGTTGACCAACTCACGAGCACGATCATAGATTACCCAGGCCGCCGAAGACAGGTTCCTGGTACTGCGGGAGGCACAATCCGCGAACCCAACAAACGGATTGATGGGCATCTGCACAATCAGGAAGACCCGATCAACAAAAAGATGTTTACATTTCACACCACACCACACATGCACACAAATGAATAAAAACAGATTTATGTACACATAAGATGGGCATGCCCCCCAGCATGGTGTCTCAATTCGAGGTGCATGCCCCCCAAGCTTCAGTCCATAGGAAATGGAGTGAAGGTTGAAAACAAAAGAGATTTGAACTAAATCTATAAAAACTCGAATTGAAAAATGCTCGTGTTTCATTATTTTAACGAGGTTGACACACTTAAAAGAACTATCCTCGTAGCAGCTTGTTTTATTGTTTTAGGAGCTTAACACAAGTGGAAGAACTATGCTCCGACGAGCTCCAAGGAGGAGGCTCAGGAGGGAGATGATCATGTACATTCCCAACAATCCCTGGTTTAACGGAGATGTTGATCGGGATGGTTTGAGTGATGTTACTCAGGTTTCCCTCTAAAAAAACCTCGTGCGTCAAGATGGGCGTTTGAAGAGGAGGGGTAGGAACCTGAGATGCATAACGCTCCAGAAAATCTATCATTGCCCCCAAGCTAGGCATAAAAGAGGAGTGATGATGTCCATTGCCCCAAGGCAGCTCGTCAAGAGACATAGTTTCAATGATGGCTTCATCGAAAGGAAAAGTCTCCTTGAGAGGATCAGGTGAATCGGCTTGACCAAGCCAGGGGGATTGAGAGTAGATGTCTAGAGCCATGCTCAAAGGAGCATGCTAAAGAGGTGGAGGATCAGATGCGGCAAAAATTTCATAGTAGTTGATCTCTATTGGAGTTAAGGGCATTGATTCTCCAAACTCAAACACCTGCTCAGGCATAGGAATAAGCCAGGGGTCATCAGTCCTGGAAATCATGTTAACTTGAGCGGTGTGCAGTGGTGGTGTGGGAAAGACACCCATGAGGATGGGGTCTTTGAAGAGACCGGGTCCTACACTATCAGGGAGATTCAGAATCTGATCCACGTATGGAATGTTGTTCTCGGAGGTGGAGGTGAAGAAGGACAACTGATCCACCATGACGATTTTTCCCTCGTGAGGGAACTTAAGAAGTCGAAAGACGGTGGACGGTACGCAGAGCATGGCATGAGTCCAGCTGCGGCCAATAAGTATATTGTAGTTGAGCCTAGAGTCAACCACCTCTACTTCTACGTTGACAGTCTTCCCCTGCAAAGTGATCGCTAAACTCTTGAGAACACCTAGGGGTTTGGATTCCCGACCATCAAATGCCTCTAGGGCATTGGGAGATGACAAAAGGGCTGGAGAGCCAATGGCCTTCCAGCAAGCAGATGACATAACATAGGTAGAGGCACCTTCATCCAGAACGGCCCTATGAATGTTAAGACCGTTGATCCCGACTTGAATAACAAGAGCGATCTGATGTGGAAGCCGGGGAGTGAAATTATCTAAATCGAAGGTGAGAAGACTCAAATCTACAGGATCAATGCCACCAATTGCAGACAATAAAGCCTTCCGTTGCGAAGGACAACTTTGAAGAACTTCTAGTGCAGACATAGCAGAAGGTGCCTGTGCTAAATCCTCAACAATGCTATAGTGCTGAGCGACACGGGCATTCGGATTATAAGAAGATCTTCGTAAGACACCTTTAGAAGGTGGCTTCACAACAGGGTCAGGAGTAGGCTTCTTGATTTCCAATGAACCAGAGGCAGGTGGGGGAGGTGGTCCATCCGCAACTTCCTTCTCGGGTGCCTGCCGCGATTCGTTGTAATCCTTCGAACGCGTAGCGACGGAGATAGGTGCAGCACCATTCATCATAAAAACTTGGGACCCAAATGGTGCAGATGGTGACGGTTGTTCAACCATCTGGGTCTGTTGAGATGGGAATGGCTCTTTTAGAACTATCGGAGTCCCTTTAGAGCTCTTGAGAAGTTGACTAACCTCGGATCCTCGTGGAAAATCTTTGGTATAATGCTCTCCTTCACAAATGAGGCAGGGGTACTTCAGTTTATGTTGAGAACCATCCTCAGTGTGGGGTTTATATTCTGGCTTTGGGGCGTCGGATTTAGATTTTCCTTTGCCCTTCTTTTTCCCCTTGTAAGCTTTCCCCGTAGGATTGGCCTGAACGGCATTCACCTCCGTGGTTTTGCCAGAATCGGACGAGGCAGGATTAGCAGGAGTATTGTTGGAAGAATTAGACTTTTGCTTCCCATTCGAAGATTTCTTTGAATTCTGAGATACGGAACCAATGACACCATCAACCATAGGGGTAGGTGGAGCCTTAGAGGTTCCGGACTGTGGAGCATCAGGCAAGATATCATAAAGTGTGTCGGACTTAGAATATACAAGATCCAGATATTAGGCACGCGCAATGGCTTGTTCTTCCGTCACACACGCTCCCATCGCAATATCTTGTGCGATTTTATTAACAAAGGAGGTGGTGAACCAGTGAGTCAGTATCTGATCAGGTATATGAAACTTGATCAGTCTACGACGACGCCGCCACTCGTGAATGTGATCAGAAATGTGAGTGGCTTTGTCCTGCTTCAAAGAAGTCAGGAGGTGTGTCCCGACTTCATAACGAACCGGTAACTGAAAGTGCGTCAGAAAAGCCATGGATAAGAAATTGAAATCTTGGAAAATGCCACGGGATAACTCTATGTACCACTTAGCAGCAGCTCCAGTCAAAGTGCGCTGGAAGAGGCACAGACGAATTGAATCATCGACCCAAGAGTTAGACGAACACCAAAGATGATACGTCATCACATGCGCTTGGGGGTCCTCTCCAGCTTTACCCTCAAACTTGGGGTAGTCACCTGGTATCTTGGTAGGAACCAGAGGCCAATAAGGATTATGCAAAATCGGATCATTGGTCAGTTTTGAAACATCCGGCAATTCCAAGGTGGCCAGGAACGGCAATGGCGGATTAACCAGCATGCCAGGCCCGGGATGAGGACCGGTACCCGTACTCCACAATGGTTGCGAATATCCTTTCCCCCATGGGTTCTGTCCCGTAGGATTCTGACCGTAGGGGGTGTAGGTCGTATAACCAGACTGATTTGGCTGATGGTAACCAGTGTGTGGGGCTTGATAACCAGAGTACGGACCCTGATTATGTGTCGGCCCGGTGTAAGCAGCATTTGGATTTGGCTGCTGAGTATAGGTAGAACCGGGTGGAGGAGGATAATACTGAGAGCCTCAGGGATGATTATAATTCGGTTGAGATTGACCATGAGGATAATAACCGCCCTGAGGATGAGTCGACTGCTGATAGGTGGAACCCTGTAGAGCCTGATAACTAGGGCGCAGCTATTGATTTGGCTGCGGCGTCGAATAAATCGGCTGCTGGGCAGGGTTAATGGAATGAGCGGGCTGTCCTAAATGAACAGGTTGACCCGGCTGAGAGGGCTGGCCTGAGTCAACAGGTTGACCCGGATAGACAGGTGGCGCCGGTTGTGTAGGTTGACCTGGCTGTAAAGGAGCCCCAGGTTGTACCGGATGGGCCAGTTGGCCTGGAGGCGGAACACCGGGTTGTACCGGATGAGCCGGTTGGCCTGGTGGAGGAATAGGGCCAGGTGATTGCTGGTAACCGGTTTGACCTGGAGCAGAACCATAGGATGGTTCCGGCTGATATGCAACGTTAGAAACAACAGGATACTGCGGTTGCATAGGTTGAGAAGGCTGGATTTGCCCCCCAGGACCATAGACCGGTCCCGGTTGGTACCCCGGCTGAGGCTGTACCGGTTGACCGGAAGGGCTATAATACTATCCTTGCGGACCGTATGACGGCCCTTGCTGGCCCGCAGGATAGCCTTGCATGGGCTGCCCCTGTGGGTCATAAGGATAGCCAGGTTGGCCCGAAGGTTGGCCTTGGAAAGGTTGCCCTTGCGGGTTATAAGCCTGGTTATAAGGTAAACCTTGAGCATGGAGGTAAGCCTCAGGAGCGGGTAGACGTAAAATGTCCCCATGCTCATCGTACTGATCTGGAAAAGCATACACGGGTGTACCATCCTGTGCATAGTGCGAAAAATAAGAGCGGTTGGGATCTTGGGAGGATGGTCCAACCTCGGGGTTCGGCTGTTGTAGGGACAACCGATACTCCTCCGGAGAGATGTCCTCCGGTATAGCAGTCGCTAAATAAACGTCTTCAGGAGGCGGCATAGCCCTCGTGGAGGGTGCCATGACAACGGGTGCAGAGGCGGCCACACAGACAGTGGGCCGAGAGGGTACAAAAGTGACGGGTGTCCGAGGAGACACCCCCAATGAAGGAGCAACCGACCTCGTAGAAGGAGCTGACACTCCCATAGAGGCTGCGGCGGAAATGATCTGGCCCAAGGATCTATACCCTGTTGGCAATGAGAGACTGGATGACGACATAACAACAGGTTCAGAGTCATCTCCTGGAAATAATCTCCGAGGAAATAACTGGTAATCTTCACCGGACGTTGGGATTTCCTCACTGGAATCACTCATGTTTGAGCCTGCCGCTAGATCTCGTAATAGATGGCGAGGACTAGGAGGAAAAACAGTAGCTATAAAAGGCGAACCTGATGTGAGAGAAAGGAAATCAGCTCCTAATCTCAATTCAGACAAAGGGTCAGAAAAGGGCCAATTGAACTCAACTGGTCCCCCAAAGGGTTGCTCAGCAAGAACCGGTCCCTCGTCAGGAAACTCGGAAACAATGGGTTGCTGTGGTTCAGCAGAGGATTGGGAAACCTCTGATGAATCGTCCGTATAAGGACTACCAGTAGACGAAACCGAGGGTTCTGCCAATGTGGTAGTAATGACAAGAGAAAAAGATCAAACACACACACGGGCTGAAAAAGAGTCAAGACACACAATCAAACGGTCAACAAGCAGAATCTAACAAGGCGTGTGATCGTGGGTGAATAATTTTTTACCACATTGAAAAATAAGAAACTTCACCGTTTCATGTTTTAAGAGTCGAGAAACGGTTGAAAAGGTGACTCTATCTCTTTCAGATTTGACACAAGCGTGAAAGGACAAGCGCTTGGTGATCCTTTCAAATTTAGGGAGTCAGAAAAGATCAAATGACTACTCAGGAATACTAGGCAAAAAGGGTGTACCAAATAACCGTGAACTGCAATATACACCTTGGTTTCAATAATGAAAAAGAAATCAACCAAGGACTTTCCGTACGTGCAGGAAATCTCCCCGAATGCTGTGTTCGGTGTATCACGGGTATAGGGCGGCAGACTCGGCTTCCTACGGATAAAGGATTGAAACCTAGAGGGGTCTCCCTTTATATACACGACGGTACGGGGAGCACAAGTCCGTACTAGCGCTGTCTAAAGCCAAAAGGCGAACGACAGCTACTAGGTTTAAAGACGCCGGAACACGTCTCTAGCCTAGACCTCTAAATATGTTTCGTTAGATTTCAATGCTGCCTTAGTGTAAATTGAGTAGATTTTAAAGTTGATCTTCAATTACGTTTCAGTTTTCAGGCCCTAACGAATGTGATGTCTCAAAAATCTCCTAAATGCAAAACTACATGCCACAGTATGTCATTTCGTTCGATGAAAGCTAGCTACAGAAGAGTTGAGAGCTTTTTACACAAACAAAATGATCAAAAGACAATCAATGATATCTCTAATGCAACTAATGAAACTAAAAACTTTTCTTTCAAATTCACTAATTACTAGTAAAATCGAAAAGATTTCAATTTGCACTAATCAACCAAAAGCAAAAGAGATTTTTTTTATTTTCAATGTTTGATAGCTAGATGCACGAAACAAACCGAAAACAAATGATAAGCAATTCAAGAAATGATATTAAGAGAGAAAAACAAGTAGATTTCACTCAATGGCACAAACAATCAGATCTCAAATCGACCAAAAGTCTCTCAAAACCAAGAAAAGTCCCAAAGACACCAATGAGCCGTGTAATCTAGGCCCAAAATGAAGCAAAGAGAAATTCGAATGAAAACGAAATCAGTCACTCAAAAAGCGCAATAAGATGATAGACAACTGTCAAACGAATGCAAGGAAGCAATCCCAAAGTCGACTGAACGAACGAAAAACCAAAAACTCCCAAGGGAGGCTCGACTCACAAAGGCACCTAGATGCCCTAGGGCTCGTATGCAAAATCGAAAGAAATAGGAAAACAACCAAAGGAAGTAGGCTACAACCAGTCAAACTAGGCTTCAGTGCACTCAAATAGCCGAAAAAACAAGATCAAAATCACAAGTCAGCCTCAGAAAGCATGGAACACAGCAAACCCTAATAGCTCACAGGATTGGCGCGACTGTGAGCTTGAAATTAGCACTAGAAAGGCAATGGCGCGGGTGATACACAGGCAACCTACGCCAATGGGCGTGACTGTCACGCTAAAAAGCGCGCCAGCCGAGTTTACTATGGAAAAAATAAAAAACAAGCAATCTCAAACACAGACAAGTGATGACAAGGCTAAAACAAAGCCAAACAAACAGGAAAATCTAGTCCAAAGAGCTGACCAAGCAAGCAAGACCAAGAAGTTAACTGGAAAGAGAAGACAAAACTCCAAGTTGTTCAGTCCGTAAACCAAACCAGAGATTGACTGAAGCAACGTTGATCTACTCCATGTGCGAAGCGAAAGCGTTTGGCCTATGCAGTGTGCTTGAACTCCATATATAGTTTACAAATCAAACAACAAGGTGAGTCCCAGGTGGAGTTGCCAAATTGTTGAGGAGGTAAATCCCCTCTGCGGACAGAGGCGATCCCTACTAGACCAGATCGGGTCTAGCAACAATCAAATACGCTACGGTGCAGGTTCCTAATCATAAATAAACCGACTTGCGAGGAAGGCTTACCTGGAATCCAACGTTATCATTTCTAGAAGAGGTGGTGCTCCCGTTCCTTTGCCCTGGCAGATCACAATCCTCATGATCTCCGTGGTCGAACACCTGCACATGCAAGAAACAACACAAACGCAAGCATAAAATCCAGTATATATGACTATATGTCAGTCGAAGAGGACATAACTCATGAACATGATTAAGAACAAGAGTGGAACCATAACCAATAGTCGCTTAGTATTAATGAGTCAAAAAGAAGAATACAACCAAAGCTTCGACACCGAATTCTCCTTTGGCGGGTCGTCAGCAGCACATGTCTCGATAAAGCCTGTCAAGGATGGGACAAGCCTCTCTCTCCGGATACTTGGCAATAGTCTCCTTGCTTGGATTTGGCCTTAGGGAATCAAGAAGGCTTTTGCAGCATGAAAGCTCTTGGGAACTTGGGGATTCTGGAACTAGCTTGCTATGGAGATGGGCAAGCCTTTATAGGAGGAGGAAGGGAAGTTGGGATCCCTATAATTATGGGATTGGCCCTATCATCAAGGAAGATTCCATGAGAGGTGGCAAACCACTTCCTCTCTATGGAAATCCGTAGCCAAACCTCCCAACTCAAGATAGATATCAGTCCAGGAATTTGTTAGGACGAAACTTCCGCCATTTATTTTTAAAAAACACCTCTTAATATGGTTGGCGCGGGTGCGGCTCTATGACAGAGCGCCAATTGGCGTGCCCTCTTTGGAGGATTTGCCCCCTTGGCGCGAGGGCTGAACTGTGGAACCGCGCCAATGGAAAAAGAGCTATTTTTAGGGTTTTTTGCAGGGAGATGTCTTCAGGGCAATTAAGCTCATCTTGAGGAGGGATGCAATGAAAGTATTTTCTGAAGTCTTAACTCCTCTCTGCTTACAGGTCATGGAATGAACCACTCCAGTAGTGCGGGATGGGGATTGCGGGGACGGTGACAAATTGTTGTGTAACACCGAGTTTCTATACGAGACAAGATGATTGTTGTAGGGCCGGCGTCATAGGGACGCCGAAAATGGGACACATGGCGGCAGGTGATTGGCTGGTAGCAGCCGGGTTGGTGGAAGCCACGTGCCGAACTAAGTAGGTACCGAACTTCGTACCACTATCCTAGACTTACCTTACCTCTTTATTTACCGATGCCAACTGTCTTTTTCGGTGGGCCCCTCATGAATTTCAATGGGATGCATTAGAGTTTTTGGGCCCATTTTCTAACCCCTCGGAATGCTTGCAATTGGCCCAAAAGAAAGCCGACGTCGCTATTTCCGGGGGCCCGACTTCGGACTTCACAAGACTCCTTTGAGGCCGACGGAAAACCTTATCCGCGAGCTCTATGACTCATGGTTCCAACACAGAGCCATGAACGCTGATTTTTGCTGTACAGTAGCCCCGCTACCTCAAGTCACTGCGTCTATCCTTTAATGACTTTTCTCTGCCAAACCTTCACCTGATATTCAGTCCACCATCCTTCTTAGCTTCTTGGTTTTTATACTTGGCCGCTCCTTTTGTTTGTTAGATGGTTAAACAACATAATGAACGGTTTATTGATTTATTTCCGCACAATGAACGCTTACACATGTTATCCACAACGAATGGCATTTTCACATAGAGTCGTACATTTATCCATTTATGCAAGTTTTAAATTCAAGTGCGGGAAAAAGGGCGTGCGACAAGTGCGGGGGAAAGGGTATGCAACAAGTGCAAGAGTTTTTCTTCTTTCGCATTCCGCACAAGGAAGGGGGGGTAGGAGGTAATTGCTATTATTTTGTTGTGCAAAGAAATTGTGTGCAAGAGAAAAGGCGTATGTGAAGTGCGGGAGAAAGGACTACATAAAGTAAAGCTTTTTTCCCTTTCTATTGATCCAGGTGGATATTGGTGGCCACCCACCTATTTCACCTAGACCCCCATTTGGTTTCATCAGTTTCCTTATTTACATCAACATTTACTATTTTTAGCATTTTTTTGGGTCCTGAACTTCCGGAGTAGTTTTGACCCCCTAAACGACATTTTTTTTTAGGTCCGCAACTGACCCATAGTCGTAGGAAAGGGCCTGTGGCAAATCATGTAGTACTCCTAAGAGATCTTTCCGATAAGGTATTGTATGCATAAAACGGACATAATATGACCAAGTTACGACCTCGGGAAATTGGCTGGCCAACTCACCCCAATAGGGCCCACAAACTATTGTCGTACAATCTCTTGGGGTTAGGGTTTTGGTTGTTTATGGTTTTAGCTTGTTGTTAAATATTAAAAAGGCCCTTGAGCCTCATTGTAACATAGTTCGGAGGCATGTAGCCACCACATCTCTTCTCAGAGATAAGCTACCATTGCCCGAGTTGGTTTATTTCCATTCTGTATGTAAGCATATTTCAGTTCTTTGATATTAATGAAATGGAGTTTTATTTCTGTTGCACTTCTATGTTTATGTTTATATATGTATTCTATTTTGTTCGTGCATAAGTATGGATCATGCATTCTGCATAAGGCAAATTTAACACTGTAAGAGAAAATTACTTAGCAAGAGGAAGTGCTCATAAATTATTATGACCAATATTTATTTGCCTATATTATTGTGGAGATGTGCAAAAAAAGTAATTTTGATACATTGCAAAGTGCTTAAAGAGTCTAAAGATGCGAGAACTGAAAAGATTGGAATTTGCTTACTGAGTGAAGCTTTCTTTCTCTTCATTTTGCATAAGATTAATTTAATGTTGTAAGGGAAATTATATTATGACTTATATCATAATTTAGATCATATTACGACTGATATAAATTTGCTTGTATTAAGGTACAAAACAAGAAATGTTGATACATTGTGTGAAGTGCTTAAAGACAATTTTGATCTTTAATATAGTTGTCTGTTTCGTTTCATATATGTAAAGGAACCAGATATAGCAAATCTGAAGGAGGGGAAAAGTATTGTATGTCGGTTCATAGTTTGGAACTAACTATAGACAGATGTACTAGCAGTGCAAAGAGAAGGATCTACAGGTGAAAGCATATGTGTGGATACAAGGTGTTAGGGTCCTATAATAATAGGATTCGTAATTTTTGAATTGACTTTGATTAGTCTTGTAATATGTACATACTTTGCTTTCTGCAAATTGTTTTCCCATATTAGAAAAATAAAATAAAAAATGTAAAGAGAGTAAAAGTCCTAAAAGAAAAATCAAAGGACTTGAAAGAAAAAGATAAAAAGGAATAGAAAAATGGACCCCAAACAAAAAGAGATAAAAATAAAACATGAAAGTGATGCAAATCCAAATGCCACTACTATTACTTTTTACTGCAAAGTAAACATTGTGTGCAGCTTGTTACAATGCCACAATCCATGAAGGTTAAATAGCTTAATCTTAGCCTTTCATGCTTTAAATTTCATGCTATTAGATAGAGAATAAAGATCTAGCCAAACAGTTTAATCTTGGCAGATCAGTAGTTAGGTAGAGAATAAATAAGGAGCTAAACAGTTTAATCTGAGCCCTTGGAAGAAATAAGGATAGAATTATTTAGTTCGTTGTTTTAAAAGAAATATGAACAAGGGTTTTCAAGCTCAAATGCACCCAAGTAAATGAAGAAAAAATGTTAGGGTAGCAAATGGGTAGGCATAAGGAGTTTTTACAATCATGGATAAGCAGAAATTGGTCAATTCAGTCACTAAATTCCTTCAAAAAGTCATTCCCTTGTAAAAATACTTCATCCCCACTATTTTCATTCTTCCCCTTCATTTTTCCTTTTCTCGTCATCATTCAGTTTCACTTACAAAAATCCCATTTTTCTAGGTGTAAAACTCATTATACTTAGGGAAGGTAAAAACCTTTCCCTAATTCCCCTTTACCCCAAAAAACATTTTATCCTAAGTTTAAATTTAAAAGTATGATATCGGGACTCTCAAACAATAAAACCTATCCCTTTATTATGTTTTACATTAGACTTACTTTAGTTTTTCTCCCTTATCGCACTTTATTACTAAAACATTAAAATTATATATTAAATCTTATATTTCACCCTTAAGCTTGTATCGTATTAAAATCCTTTTAATATTATTCCCACCCATATTTTAGTTTTTAGCCCATGTCTTATTTCCCCACGTGATATATATTCCTGCTCCCATAGGTTAAAATTATTCCTATTTTATATTAACCCCGCCTATGTTAACATTAAATTTATCCATTTCAGTCGTTCTATAAAACATTAAACCCGCCTATCATATTTAATTTCAAACTATGTATCAAAATCTTATATTTTAATACATTTTACACTTTCGCCGCATAGAGATCCCAGGCCCCACACCTTTCAACCCCGCAGATTCATCGTAAGATTTCGACCGTTCGTTCCCATCTCCCAGATCCAACGGTAGAGATCCCACATCGCAGACTTGATAACACAAACATTAGACAAGTCTAAACCGTGCGATAAAAGATGTTTCTGTAGTTTCTCTCACCTCCACGTGTCCAAAATTCATTCGATCGCATTGATTTAATCAATCCCACTTACCACCTTTCGATGTTGCGAAAACCGCTTGGCGATTATTCCCTCCCCCATGCCCAAACCACCCATTTTTGAATTGACCGACAGTAAATGCACTCATTGTTCAAAAAATTGTTTATAAAATCAACTAAATGCATTCATTCAAACCTTCTGTTACCGTTTTCTGCTCATAAAACCTTTCCAGACCGAGAAAAATATTGTTACCGACTCTGTTTCAGCCTAAAAACAAATAGAATTCATTGAAATCGACTACTACAATCACTGCAAGAACCACCAGATTGCATATAAAGGCCAGAAGAAGCTTTTGAAAGCTTTCCAACCCCAAGAAACCCTTCTTCACAGCGAAAATCCAAATTTCACAGGTATTATTCAGAGAAAGAGACTCATCCATCATTCTAAAAGAGTTTTACAGTTCATTTGAATCCTTTAGAAGTATGTATGCCTAAAGAATACCCCTTTGCTTCTTGAATTCTTCAGATAGACAAACCCTGAGCATTTTTCATAGGCTCCGAAGCCTTGACCTGTTTTAAAACAAATTCTGATTGAGTTTAAGCCATCTACAGACTTAAAAATCCCTTTAAGACCTTCAAAACCTTTTCTACATTACTCAAAATCCTTTCTGCATAAAATTGTATGCTCTAGGATTGTTTCATAACATAAATTTTACCGTAAACCCTATATATCATTTTCTGAGTCTATAAGGTTAATAAATTGCTCTTTTTGGTACAAAAAATACAGTTTGAGTCAAATTGATCAGAATTATACTTTTTGCAGCCAAAGATAGAACCCTTGCCATATCTAAAATCATTCTGTAAACTGTTTAAACTTACAGAAGTATTTCACAGGCCTAAAATTAGTGTTTTAAAGGTCAAAAGTGTTTAAAATTGATAAATCAAACTAATCAGTGGCATCCAAAAGCACTATTGCGATCAACCCTCTACAACCTCCTGTTGTAGATGTAGAACATACTCCCTTGGCAGATGTAGACTTCAAAATTACAAATCCCGTGACAAAGTTTAACCTCCTTGAGCTCCACTGCTGGAGCTAAGAGATATCCTTAGACCAAGAAGCTGAGGTGTTTATTTGGGAATCAAATTTGCCTAAATATGTTGTCCCTCACACTCATCAATGCCCATAAGCTATCATATTATGCCAATCTTGTTATTCTCCAGATCAAAGAGCCAGTGTGAATTTTGAAAAATAAGTGTTGTTTACCATTACAGTTGAATCTATCAACCAAATGCTTTGATTACAGCCCGAACCTAATGAAGTTCCTTTATCAATTTAAGTCCTCAGTGAGTTCTATTTGGAGTTGGATTTTCTCAAGAGATTTCAAAATTTTCAAACCTTCATGCCAGCCTATGTGGAAATTCCTAAGCTCAACCCTCCACACTCCTCTTCTAAATTCTCAGAAAGAACCAGACACATTATTTCCATGCTGTCTTTTATCCTTGGATATTTCACAGATGAACATGCTGATACATCAATACTTGGTTTCTTATCCATTTTTGTACCTGGCCAGCCTCCTGCAGTTATCTTCAATTTTTCACAATATATTGCTGATAGCATCCATGAACAACTAGTCAAACTGTCTACTGAATGTGTGTATAGGTATTCTTCATTTCTTTTCCACATGTTCCTTTATTTCCAGTCTGAAAAGTTTCCTATAAATCTTCAGAAGATAGATGTGGTAGGAAATCCACAATTTGTTATATTTTGGACTTCCTTGATAAGGAAGGAGTCAAAAGAGTTTACTTATTCAAAGTTTACAGATTCTTTCATCCATCCATTGGTAAATTTGCTAAACAACAATGTTCAACCTAGGATCAACAATGAAATCAAGAATGTCTTACAATTGTCTGAACAAAGAAGGACAAGTGATTGGTATTTATACCAAAATCACACTGAAATCAGAGTCTATGGGTCAAACATGATTCCCTATAAATTGCCAAAATGCCTCCCCATGAGGTTATTTGCTTTAGAGTATATAAGGCAGATTTTGAACTCAGATGCTATAAATTTCTTGGTTGCAAAGAAGAAGACACAATTCAAACTGAAAAATCAGGTTGGTCCATTCATATGTAATAACAGAGAAGCAGGTCCAGAGGCAGAAAAGCAGTTGTTAGAGTTCAAGTTCAGCACTAGCTTTCTTTCGTATTATGATCCCTTTGTTATAATCAGCAAAATGAGAGTTAAATGTAAATTAACTCCATACATTCATGAAAAGAAGCCTGATATTGAGAAATTATCAAACGAATCAGAATGGTTAGAAAATACATTGGTAGAAGCTTATAAGCAAAGTGATACTAGTCACATTTTGCAGAATCCAACTTGGTAAGAAAGAAGTATGAAAAGAAACAAAGAAGAAGGGTCTTACACAGCTGAAACCGCTACGAGACCAAATTTAAACTCAGATACAACAAAAAGCCAAAGATTAATCCTGCAAGCAAAGAAGAAGAGACATTTGAGGTCATTGACACAGAGATTCCAGAGAAAAAAATTGTACCTCCTACAGTAGTTGAAAATGAACAACAACCTACCACTTCTAATACACATTTGATTAAAAAACAACATAGTATAGAAGTGTCATCATCAAAGCAAATGGAAGAGAAGGACATGGACATCAAGGAAAGGTACAAGGATATTAAAACTAAAAATGAAGAAATAAAAAATGAAATATATTCTCAGTACTTAAAGCAAACCCCCAACATACAAAACAGGCTGCTTTCAGCCTTTGATTACAAGAACAAGAAGATGCTGATGAGAGTGCTCCAGCCCACAGTACCAACTCATAAAATATCATCTGATTATAAAAAGGTTGATTTTGAAGTCCCAGTCCAGGATATTCATCCTCTGGACCAAATTGAATTTCATAAACAAGCAGGAGAGATGCTTTATTCCACAATGACTACTAAAGCAACGAGTGCACAAAAGCTTCAAAATACTTTGATAAATGTAAGAGATCAACTCAAATTGGAGAAAGCTTCATCATATGCAAAGGATATCAGAATAAAATCCTTGGAGGAATTAGTGATTGAGGTAGGTTATGATCCTCAAAACATAAAATCTGCAGAGGAATTGATTAAAAAGAAGAATGTTGATATTGCTGCACTTAAGAAACAGTTAAAACTGCCTCCTACTGAACATCCTCAAGCTAAGGATATTTTGCAGGATTCTAATAAAAAAGATGAGATGATGAGTCTCATTTTGCAGCTGACAACCCATATTAAAGAAATGGAGATTGAGATGGACAAATTGGTCCAAGAAAAAGAAGCCACCAAAGCACAGGAAGTCCCTGCCACTGTGATTCCTGTGGTGAAAACAAGATTGCCATCTACTTTGGTAGAAACACTAGCTCCTAATGTTCCAATGGCTACAACAGTCCCAATAAATTCATCAACAACTTCTACCACTGAGTCTTCAACAACAACAACCCAACAATCAGATGAGGCAAGTAAATTGGTAGAGGCAATGCAAGACATGTTCATCCAAACCAATGAGATAAACAAGTTAAAGGAACAGATTAAAAATCTTGAAGATTCCAAAAATCTTGCACAAATAAATGCCAAGAATGAAGAGCAAAAGGCCAATAGGTTAAATGACCAGCTCAAGAAATTAGAAAAATAATTAACCTTGAAAGAACCTATGGCACATGTTAAGAACTAATTATGGTCCAATATCATTGAAGCAATCAATGATACTTGGCCATCAATATAGGTAATTTATGATCAGAATGATTTACTTAAAGCAACAAAAGAAGCAATATAAAAGACAAAAGAGGAGCTAGGTAAAAAAGCTGAAGAGGCCTTGGAAATTATTAAAATTTTCAATTCAAAAAATAAACAAGAATTGGATGAAATTGGGATTACAGATAGAACAAAGACCATCCTTGAAGTAAGGGAGGTAATATCCAAGAAGAACTTGATGAACCAATTAGAGGAAAAGTGCCAAAACATGGAAATGGCAATTACAAGTTTTATGTTCAAATTTGATATTTTAAGGCAAAAAGGCCTTCCAAATCCTCTGGTAATCAATGACAAATTGATGAAAAGGGAGGATTATGACAAAAGGATGAGAGAATTTTCTAAAGAACAGGTAAAAAAATCAGATTTACAGGGAATCCCAACAGGGAAAGTTTTGTATAATTTTTTTGAAAATCTGTTTTAGTTGCAGCATGAAGTAAAACACATGTTTGTGAACAAACCAACATTTTCCAGATACACTGAATTTGATGAAAACTTTAGAAGGCTTATGAAGATTAAATTGCCAGAAAATGAGTTATGAGAGAAGTTAACTGATCTATTATAAAATCATATTACAGTGAGGAACAAAGCATGAAAAGTAAAAAATAGAGTTGTTGTTTTTACATCAGCAGTAACACTTTTCTGCAGTCAAAGAGTATCAGGATGAAAGTGTATCAGATGAAAGATTGAAAATCAAATCAAATTGAAGATAAAACTACCAACATGAGGGACACCTCAGTTGTCCAGTTGCAGCCTAAATCAAAACAACAAGATAGTTTATTTCAATAAATAGGACAACTAGCAATTAGTTAGGCAATTGTCACTATCTTCTTGCATGAAGATATTTACTTTCGAAGAAAATTCCTAAGTTTATTCTAGGATATTTTGTACTAGTTTTTGTATAAATACTTCATCATTTGAAGTATTGAGTGTGGATTAATTGCTGAACATTTCTGTAGCTGTAATATTCTGAACCTAAGGGTTTATTGTATCAGTTTCAAGTCAGCAGACTGGATCACAGGAAATAAAGCATCATATTACAAGATTCATGTGTTGGGCCACTGTAGTGAAGTATTTCACTTGTCATATTGTCAATTTTCTTATGTTTTCCATATATTCATGAGTGTGTTCTGAATCTAAATGATAAATCAGGAATTGTATTTTAGAATTTGTTAAAAGCACTCTGTTTTGACTGATTATCACTTAAATGTTTTCTATTGATATCGAGACTAGGGAACCCTTAATTGCTCCCTGATTTCGATTGACCTCTGCCTTTTCACTCCTAATCCAGATTTAAGACCCTTAATTTCTCTTTTACCCTGATAAAAACCATTTCACCATCAGCCTTGAAGATTTGGAGTGACTATGCTATCTTGCCCTGTTAACATTTACCTTTAGACCTTGATCCTGATATGACTGCTTGACACATTGACTCCATTTTCCTAATGGGATAAAGATCTATAACCATCCATCTAACTAAGTGATTTCCCCACCAAATCAAATCAAAACCCCAAAACCATTTGCTCTATATAACTAGCCTAAAATCAAATATAATCAACAAAGTTAAATCATATAGAGAGAGCCCTCTTTGAGCATTAGGAAGGCTAGATCCTAAGGCTTAAAAGTAGGTTTTTGGTTACCTCTGATATTCTTCAAACTAAAAATCTCACAACTTTAAGAATTCTTAGAGTAATGACACAAGGGAAAGTGGAGGACATGCAAATATAACACAACTTCGAAACATGTTTCAAAGAATAAGAATGTTGGAGAACATTATTTCTGAGTATGAAAACAAAGGGAATCGAAGAGCTGATACCTATGTCACGGTTGTACAAATTGTGTTGGATTTATTTTAGGTTATGAAGTGTTTTTTTTTTCACTTCTTCTATACAATATTACATATCCGAGAGTACATAGAAAGGGAAAAATTATTCCAATGGATTCAATTTGATCAGGTAATGTACTAAAACAAGATACTGAATCCTTCTACAATATTTGCAGAATATAAAACATGATCACTCAATTTCCTACAAGTAAAAGAAATAAGTAAATCACTCGCACAACAAAATATATTCCTTGGGAAAGCAACTGCTCAAAACCCCTCTATCTCTATTTTATAATAATTCAAGGAATCATGAAACAATACAATGCATTCTTGCTCACGAGAATCTGTTGCACTCTACTAATCATCTCACATTGATCTAGGCAAAATTGGACAAACACTTAGCCTATTCCTTTCCTTCCTCCAGCCTACCTTGCTCACGCAATTCCTAGAGAAATAAATCCCTATTAAATAGGAATTCCAACCTTCCTTGATTGCACAATCCATCATGGGATTCCTATGACTTTATAACTACACCTGGGAAATTTGCTAATAATACAATTGATAGTTATCTTCCCTCTAACCTATGTATCAACTAGGTCTTCATCAGAACTGACATGTATGCAACTATTAATAGAAAATCATCAGTTATCTGATTGATCACTACTTGTGAATAAATATAATTTAATTCACTGGACCTTTCACTAGCTCATCACTTAGTTAGAACTAGTTAATCTGGTTTTAACTCAATTAATTTGAGTTAACTAATTACATCCGGACCACACTAGTGCATTAATTGCAACTCGACCCCCAAAATAATAGAATCACTCTGCATGCCTCACCTTTGACCCTCAACTCAAAATTATTGCGCTAACTCAGTCTTTCTGGTGTAGTTATCTAATACAAGTTGTTATGAGATGAAATTACAATTTATTGTCCAATTTATTTAAGGGAAAAATAAATTAGACACACATTTTCTTGTTGAATTTCAACACTCCCTCTCAACAAGAAAAGGATTATCAGCTATCCCGATCCTTCCTCTGTGGTATTCAAATTTTCTCTTTGCCAGCACCTTCATCAAGATGTACGCATCCTGATCTTTCGTGGGAATTTACTACAACAACATAATGCACCTATGCAAAATATCTGAGATGGTGGTACTGGATATCAATATGCATGGACCTTTCGGGTATTGTAACATTTTTTGGCTTTGATAAGTTAGCATGTTAGTTTAAAAAATTAGGATATGGATGAAAAAGAAAAAGAAAAAATGTGAGGATAAATTATGTATTTTATACATCCATGTCAAAGAAAATGTTAGAGTTAGTTGCCCTAAAGAATAAAGGCAAAGAAAATAAAATGTTAAAGAAGCAAATAAAAAATATATATGCTTTAGTCTTCAAAATAAAATTCATGGTTCCCTGTTTAAATGCGCCAATTACCAAGAAGATTAAGTGTTGATTAAATGGTGATTAAATTCCTTTAAAAGAGTTTATATTTTCATTTAAATGACAAAATCATACAATGGCTAATTTATTTTTATCCTAAGTCACAAAATGACAAAGGTTCAAATCGCGCCTCAACCCAATGGTCTTTCCTCCTGCGCCCTTACCGTTGTTCATTCAACCAATCACATTTCGCCATGTCAGTTGACCGTTCTCCATCTAAGCCTCTGCTCCCTAACCGTTTGCCCTTCTCCACCTGTACGTTCATTCCATAACCGTTTGTATTCTCATTTCTCATTAAAATTTCGCTCCTAAACCGTTAAGCCGCTATGGTCACTATCCAAGCCATCAAACACAATCACCACTTTTAAAATGGTTTTTGACCTACCCGTTATCACTTTTACTTTCTTTTTCATTGATTACAGGTTGCCATCTTTGCGCTCTGTCCCCTGTCAGCAAAATCTCATTATCACCATTTTTGCAATCAACCAACCTTCATACTATTACCTCTCATTCCATTTCCCTGTTTAAAAATGGCCTCGAAAGCCAAATCTAAAAAGTAGGCAACCCCGAAGGGAAAAGCTAAGAAATAGGTCGTCGAAGAGCTGCAAACCACCAACCCAGTTGTAGAGGAAAGATCTGCCCCTACACCTCAGCTCAACCTGGATTTGATCCCTCTTGTGGAGGCCTTCTTCAAGATCACAGATGTCCACTGTAAATTTTATTTTCACAAACTACATTTATGGCTCAGACAGAAACACATTGATAATCAGGACGTCATCATGTTCTGGGAATCAATGTTGACCCTCTTTGCTTTTCCATAGACCTATCCATTTCCTGGTGCCAAGCTCACTATGAAACTATAAAGAGAGCAGTGGTGACTCAGAATGGAAACATTTTGATCACCATCTCTCCAAAAACCATAAACCAAATGCTTCTTATCCCTCAATCTAATTCTCTGACCCATTTTTCACCAGCTGCTCTTATGGACCTCTACCATAAGTTGACCTTGTTGAGAATTTGGAGGGTTGGTGATTAATACTAATTATTTCTTTGATAATACTTGTGATACATATGCCTTCTTTTCTTTCAGTTAATCTTTCATCAAGTCAATTATCAAAATGCACAAGACACAAAAGTTAGGCTCCTAAAGCCAGGGAAAAAACCTCTCCCTCTTGTAGAGGAAAACCCGCAAATAATTCTTCTTATAGATCTTCAAATGACAAGTACCATGACCAAGACTGAGACCCTTGATCAAGCTTCTTCAGCCTTAATTCTTTTCTTCACCACAAATTCCTTCTTCAGGTCAAAAACCCTTAACAATCTTTACTACACTTATCCACAATCTAACATGTACCCTTGATATCCGCAATCATCTTCTTGTATCATTGTTTCAGATCCACATTCTATACTATCTCTTATCCTCACTTATATTCTTATTTTATCTACATTGTGTCCTTACCTTATCCGCACTGTAATCTTTCCCTTTATCCGCACTATCTCCTGGTATATATCTGCACTATCTCCTTATAGATGTTTGTTGTAGTTTCATATACATCTGTACTTCTTAACCCAGATAGAACCGCAATGTTTCTGAGATTTGATCCACAAATCTTCCTGAATTTAATCCGTAATTCTTCCTATATTAGGTTCAGTGTTATCCACAATACTTTCTCCGCCAAATGATCCGTAGTCTAGGTTAATATATAGTGGATTGTTCTCACCCTTTTAGGCTGACCATCCAAATGAAATTTAGGCCGACTTTACCACAAGATGTAGGCCGACCTGACTTGTAATTTCTTCAACATTTCAAGAGGTGTTTCTTCAACAATGTTGAAGGTTGTATTCACTATATTATGGAGCTTGTATTCAACATTATATGAGGGTTGTTGAGAGCTTCTTCACAAGGTCTTTGGAGCACAAACATATAAAATAAATCCTTCATGAATATGACACCTAATTATATTTATTCCTAGAATACGTAAACCTAATAGACATTAAGAAGAAGTGTATCTACATAATAAAATATTGCTCATGAAACCCATGAAGCAAGTACACCAATATATTATCTTTGACATTTTCTTTACATAATTACATAGTTAACATGAAGACTGACCTAGTTACACTTTTCAACACTCCCTCTTAACTAGGGAGGTATTCATACAAGTACATGGTTACTTTCAAACTGAAGAATCTCATAAGAAGAATCGGATTGGTAATCGCATCTGTATAGCATTATATAAACCAACACTGTCCTAGTGCAAGGCCTTGACTAACAGCCCCATCTCTCAACGAGACAATGGGATACAATGTTGACGAGACACATGAATTATAGACACCATCGTCATTGTCTCTCTAAGGTACATACTCCACTCGGTGTTCCCAAAGTATGGCCTTCTTGGACTATTCTTCTCTTTGGTAGCTAGCCCTCAAAGAATACCGGTCCTCGACTACTCTTATCTTGAATTCCCTAATACATTCTCAAAGAGTATCGAATGCCTAATGATTACCCAATCCTCCATTCTGTAATCCCAAGTGAAGACCAGAATGATGTGTCTATCTCTCCCTCTCAACCAGGGAGGACCTATTCCACAAGGGAATGTACTCATTCCTATACAAGGAATGTACCTAAGCTCATTCTTAGGAATTACCAAGTTTCTTCCAAGTAAGAAACTTATCATTAGGCTCCCTCTTAACCAAGGACCTCTAGCAGCAATGGTGAGACACCCAACTGCTCATGAAGAATTCCTGTCCTCGATGTTATGGATTTCGATATTGAGGAATATTCAACTTTTAGCTTCATAGGGAACATATCATCCATCACTTTCATCCCTGAGTCATGTCAATTATCAGAAAGTGATTCATCAGACTTCCTTATCTGGTCCACCGTTATGCCATGATGCTTTCATTCGAATCATTTCCAAGGACCATACATCCTTTCTCATGATTAGCAGCCCTGCACAAATTCATCCAGATAAACATATACATATGAAATTTTAGAACAAAAGTTACCTTAGTGATGATATTTCACCATGACATCTTCCTGTAGGCATCAATTTCCTTCACATAGATTGACACATCTCCTAATGATATGTTTTTCCAAGGATTTTCTTCTTTATCAGACTTCTGTCAGAGTCTACATACCTTCCCAGGAGATCTCCTAGTCACATCTTCTTGGTCTTTGGATGATAACTGCCTCTTGACATGGTTTCATTTCATGATCTCTTCCTCTCTGCACATTCTTCATTCCTAGGATCTTAAAAATCTTCCAATTTATTGTTTATGTACAACCATCTCATATTATTTGAGGACATATTATGTTGATTTCATCTCTCAGTGCAACGAGAGATCCTCCTTCATAGACCATACTTCTAAATATGGAAGTCTATTACTTGCAACCATATGACATGACTTCACAACATCTAATGTCAGCATATATGTTTGCATACCTCATATCTATTTCCCTAAGTCATCTTGTAGCAATTTCTCTAAAATGAAGAGCTTCATTCCTTAGTCCTGCTCCATCAATATGTCATCACATCCCAAAATTCTGTCTCAATGCTAACCCTTGATCTTATGGCTGCTTTAATTTAGTAGAGAGGTTTTCCAGAAGTTGTTTCACCGAGATCTCCTTCCATGCTTCTATCGAGATGCTTCTTAATGTACATTGCTTTCTATCATACAATTTTACAACCAATCAGAGATCACTTAAAGAGAAACATGATATCAATCATAATAGAGATCTCTCGTTTCCTCCTTCTTAAATCTCTTAGCACCAGGTTATTATTTTTCTTTAGTGACATGGGCTTCTTTCTTTTTCCTCTTGTTCTTTCCAGATTTAGGACAATCTCTTTTATAATTCCAAAAATCATTACATCCAAAGCATCGTACGTTTTCCATATTCTTCTTTTATTTTGAGGGCCAAATTTTATGAATCTCCCTTTCTTCCTGTATGAGGTTGCAAAGGCATGATTCTCTTCACTTGGCACTGTATAAAATTTGGCCTTTAGTCTTGTTTCCTCTATTTTACATAGAGACCATAAATCATGGAATGGGGTGGCTTCTTTCTTCCCATACAGACTAGAAGTGAAGTTTCCCCATTCCTCTGGTAGAGCATTCAACACCACTGTAGTCATCTCAGTGTCAGAAATTACTTCTCCTAGTTCCTGCAATTGATCTATTATTTCATAAATCCTCATCAAGCATGGAGTGATTCCTTATTCCCTTGATAATTTCATTTTGTATAGTTCTTGTTTCAAAGAGATTGTTTCTCCTGCAGTACTCACAGAGAATAGCTCCACCAATTTCTCATATATTTGCTTTGTAGTCTTTAGTTTTGATACGTAGGGAATGAGAGAGTCTTTAATGGATTCTATGAGAATCCTTTGGGCTCTAATTTATCCCTTAATGTACTTGGCATGGGTTGAAGCATATTCTTTTGGGGGTTGAACAATAGATCCTTCGATATAGTCCATTACTTCGTCTTCAATTAAATTCAAGTCTATCCTTTTCTTCCATGCACTAAAGTTTTATTACCCAACCATCTTGTTGCTTTCTTTACAATAAGGCATCTTGACAGATAGGGTCATGAATACTTACTTGAGTGGATTGGCTTGCAACCTCCTTGATGACGATTGAGAATGAATTCAAAGGTTTCCTTTCTTCAATGTTGGTGTACTTGAACCCTTGATTATAAATAATATATTCAGAAGTTTAGGTTCTCTTCAAACAATGTCTTGAGTGCAAATCTTTGATGGCAAAGATTATTTTCTTGAATGAGTTGATCTTTTTAATGAGATAGGAGGTCTCAGTTGAAGTAGCTAGATAGTCTTCCTTGCAAACTGATTTCACTTTCCAACCCAAACTTTGATCTTCGCTTCTTTGAGTGTCTTTGTTGACAAGCAGCCCTTGTGTTCAACACCTTGGCTCTGATTCCGTGTTGAGAATTTGGAGGGCTGGTGATTAATAGTAATTCTCTTCTTGATAATTACTTGTGACCTTAATTGTGATACTTATGTCTTCTCTTCTTTCAGTTAATCTTTCATCAAGTCAATTATCAAAATATCTCCCCCCTGAGTAAAAGCATAATTAAGTCCATTTTCTCTTGCCACTAGAATTGGTACTCCAATTTCATATTCCAATTTGGGTGCACAAGAAACTAAAGTTAGGCTCCTAGAGCCAAGGAAAAAAACTACCCCTCTTGGAGAGGAAAACCCTAAAATAATTCTTCTTATAGATCTTCAAATGTCAAGTACCATGACCAAGACTCAGACCCTTGACCTAGATATGCTTCCAAGACCTTGATCAAGATTCTTCAAAATTAATTATTTTCTTCACCACAAATTCCTTCTTCAGGTCAACAACCCTTAACAATCTTTATTGCACTTATCCACAATCCAACGTGTACCCTTGATATCCACAATCCTCTTCTTGTATTACTATGTCAGATCCGCATTCTATACTGTATCTTATCCGCACTTATATTCCTATTTTATCTGCACTGTGTCCTTCCCTTATCCGCATTGTAATATTTCCCTTTATCCGCACTATCTCCTTATAGATGTCTGCTAAAGGTTAATATACATCTGTACTTCTTAACCTAGATAGATCCGCAATGTTTTTGAGATTTGATCCACAAATCTTCCTGAATTTATTCCGTAATTCTTCTTGTATTAGGTTTAGTGTTATCCGCAATACTTTCTCCACCGAATGATATGTATTCTAGGTTAATATATAGTGGACTATTCTCAACCTTTTAGGCCGACCATCTAAAAGAAATTTACGACGACTTTACCACAGCATGTAGGCCGACATGACTTGTAATTTCTTGAACATTTCAAGAGGTGTTTCTTCAACAGTGTTGAAGGTTGTTTTCATTATATTATGGAGCTTGTCTTCAACATTATATGAGGGTTGTTGAGAGATTCTTCACAAGGTATTTGGAGCACAAACATCTAAACTAAATCCTTCATGAATATGACACCTAATTATATTTATTTATATAATACATAAACCTACTAGACATCAAGAAGAATTCTATCTACATAATAAAATATTTCTCATGAAACCCATTAAGCAGGTACACCAAAAATATATTTTATTATCTTTGACATCTTCTTTACATAATTACATAGTCAACATGAAGACTGACCTAGTTACACTTTTCAACAGACCTTCCCACATAGAGCCCAACTTTTCGAAATTCTTACCTGAAGATGCATAAATTCCTAAGAAAAACCCACCATACTCATCCTTCTTTTTTTTCCTGAAGCCTCTAAACATTGTATCTCACTTCTCTCACACTTGTTAGGATACCCAAATGACAACACAGTTGATGAACCTATCATGGGGTTCCTATCTATTTTTAGTAAATATCAAGCACCATTTTTCATGTATAATTACAACCAATTCTTGGCTGAAAATATACATGAGAAATTTATGAATTTCACAACTCAAGGTGTGTTTAATTACACTTTTTTAATTATACACATGTTTCGTTTTCAACATGGAGAGTTGTTGCCTATCAAGCTCAACAAACATGATGATCAAGGGGTGAATCAATAAGTGATTCACTGGATAGAACTAATCAAGTCTTCATCAACAAAAAATACATTTTCAGAGTTTATTGATTCCTTCATACACTCTGTAAAGCAGTTGCTTACCAGTCAGGTAGAACCCAGAATTGGAGAAGAGATCAAAAGGATCTTACATTTGAGTGAGCAAGCCAAAACAAGAGATTGGTATTTATACCATAAATTACACATAAATTAGAGTATATGGCTGTGAACTCCCACCACATAAGCTCCCAATATATGTTCCCATGAGAGTCTTTTCCCTAGAGTAAATTCGACAGATGATAAACATGGATGACCTCCATTTTGTTTCAGTGTAATATTCCTAAATTAGCATGAAGCTAATAGGAATATTGATTTTTCTTTTAGCACCTAGTTAGATAAATAAATGGGGGAGGAGACCCATACCTATATTGAATAAGCATAAAATCCCTCTTGATGTGAAAAGGGATCATTATAATAACTGGATATAGCACTTTCATGTGTGAACAAGGACTAATGGATGTGGACAAAGTCATTTTTGACCAAGTCAACAACACTAATGTGGGAGGAGTGGATCATCAACAAAGGCAGCTCAATATGAATGTGGATTAGTTTAGATAGCTATCTAAGAGTTGGATTGAAGACCCTTAGGTGTGAAAAGGGCTAGAGCAGGTTGAAGAGGTCAACCTTGACCAAATCAAACAACGTTTTTATGAAGGAGTGGCATTGATGAAGTTACAACACAGTTTTGGAGGGAGATTTATTGTGTGATGGTGGAAACCCTAATGATTGGGACCCAAGATGAGAAGGCTCACATTGTTTATAAGGAAGAGGATGGCAGCTATATGGGGTTAGCTTATGAATTATATTTTGATATGTCTGTTTGTACTTTTTCTCTCTTCAGTTGTTTAGCTAAGATTGCTAGTGTTGTTTAGCACAAGGGTTTCCTGTTTAGGAAATTCCATCTCTTTCCTTAAGAGGCCTCTTGGGAGAGTCCTGATATTTCATTCCACACATCCGGAATTTTTGCCAAGCTTCAATCTTCAGCTACAACAAATTTTCTACAGAATATTGTGTTGTGTTGTAGGGTGTTACATTGGAGGGTTGAGAAACCCGCTTTCCGAGATAGTTTTTCATATGAGGAAGGATTATTTCTCTTGGGAGATCAGTTTGGAGGGTTCTTGAGCACATTTCAGATCTTTGGTATGAGGCCAATCTATTTCCATCACCTACAACGTAATTTCAGATCTGTAATTGTTTTATTTTGGGGGGTAGCTTCAGTGAGGGATCTTGTGGCTCTATTGAGTGTTTTCCTGTGATTGAAGGTTTCAACCTTTCATTGGAGGAGACCTAGGAGTGGATATGCATAAGATCTATGTTATTTCAGCCTCCTATCTTCATGTGCTTCAGTTTGCAGTGATTCTACAATGCTTGGGCTGTAGATCACCATTTGTATTGGGTGTATTTCAAGAAACCCTTCCCGGGCCTTCTTGGATTTGTATAAAGGGGACTAGATCTCAGTTTTTGAGTAATATTGTTTAATATATGAGCAGATCTATTTGTCTCTACAATTTCTAAGTATAAACCCTCATTAGCCTGCGCTGTCTCTTTATGCAGTAAATTTATGTGTAGTAGTTTTGGGGTTTCAATGTTTTTGAGTTATTCTCTGTGTGGGAGACTTGTTTAACTCCTCTATCATGATTTGTTTCTGATCTCCTATTGGATCTAAGTGTTATGATGTCAGATCTAGTGGATCCATGGATTGATTTTGATTTTTATAGCACATATTTCTGAAAATGTGTTTTTCATACATGTATTCCTGAGTTTTCCCATTTGGGAATATTACATTGGTATCAGAGCGCTAATCTTGGCTCAGCCTGTGTGCTACAACCATTATGCTATAAGAAGTAGAAGAGAAGGATAAGAGATCTAAAATGGTGGAAGGAATGAGCTTGGTATCATCACTTTTCAGATCTATGAAGAACCTCTCCAAGGAGGTTAAGCAGATGAAAGAGAAGAGATTCAATGAAACTTTTAGAGGGTTTCAAGAAGAGGAAGGACCATGTATTTCCTATTCTCAAAATAAAGAACCAATGTTGCCGCGAGCTCTGAAGCATTACACCTTGCCCTTTCCTTTTGAGAAAGAAGACAAGAGGCACCGAGATGGAGGGAACTTGGAACATGAGATCCTGAGTGGATACCTTACATAATACAAGTCTCAACCTAGAGCTTTCAAGGAGACTTTAGCTCTTCCTTAGTTTATTCAGCTTGAAGAAGAAAGGAGGCCCTACAAAAATAGGAGAATGAGGGCAACGAATTTCTATTGTCTACTTTTGATGGATCATCCACATGTACAACAAAGGCTTGTGTGATGAAGCTAGATGCATTCTTCCTATTACATCCAGTGGTAGAAAGAGAGGCTATTGAGATTTCAACACTGCACCTTGAGGGTAAAGTAAGCACTTGGTGGTTCAACCATTTGAGTCATGCAAGAGTGACTAATTTTGCAGATTTCACTCAAAGGGTGATCAAAAGATTTGACAAAAAGAAATCAGAAAGGGAGGAACCTTCACCACCACTTGAGGAGATTTGTACTAGCGCCGACACAACTATGGAGGAGCAACAATCATCCTCAGCAGTTGGGGGAGCCAACACATTGGAAGGAGGAACCCTTGTAGCCATACAAGATGTTCCCAAGCTTCACCAAGGTATGCATGAATTTCCACTTTTTGTTATTTCAACAAATCTTGTGGAGGGTTGTAGAAATATGCCTTTGCATGACCAAGGGCCAACACATACTGCTGATTTAGAGCAACAAAATTACACTGCGTTGTGCAGCCTTGAGTTGTTCAAAGAAGGGATATGAAATCATCCTCATGTGTCATTATTGAGCTGCACACAACACTTGGGGTTGGGGTGTGGACTTATGGAGGATAGGATTAGCTTTTCCCTAAACAATTTAATGCAGAACTCTATGTTTATCATTGAGCTTTAGCATGAGACATCAAATACACCATTGAGGAGATTAACAGCGCTGCCATTAAGCGGCAATGAGGAGTTGAGGGCCCAACTATCATTAGAGTATCCTGATGACCATTACACTTGTATGACATTGGATGATCAGATGATCAAGGAGAGACACTTTGTCTTTCATCATTGTGATGGATATATTAGGATGAGCATTGTACAGGCCTATGAGGAGGATTTTCCTTCAGCATACTTGGATCTTTATGGATTCAAGGTGATCATTTGTGTGGGGTCTTCTTTAATAGATCTCCAATGGGTTGCATTTCAACATCCCATTAAAAGCAAAGGAAGAAATCTGATTTGGGAGGATGGTAGTCTTCATTGGAGGAGTACCAAGATGGAGCATGGTGGGAGACACTCACATGTGTATGAATGGGTGTGGATGGGGAGAAAGAGGTTGGTGAGCCACTTGCATATTTATGACACTGGGCAGTAGGAGGCATGGTTGCGTTGACTACTCTTGAAAGAGTTTGGCCATTGTATGACCTATCCTTCTCCAAAGGGTATGTTGGTGGAGGAAACTTGGCAGGACACTTGCATCATATGGAAGCAAGGAGTTTGGGTGCATTATGTTGATATGAAGTTATTCATGTAAATCATCATATTTTTACCTCATGATTTGTATGATGGAGGTGTGAGGGAGCAACAAGAGTTACTATTGCTTTGGCTACTCTTGGGAGAGCATGGGCAGAATTTTTCCCATACTTGGCATGATATTTCTGGAGAAAGGGATGGCACAATCAAAGTGAAAAGAGGCTACCCTTCAACATTAGAGGATGAGGAGGCACTTCCACGTAGGAAGGAGACTGACTCACACGACAGCATGATGGTGGATGAATTTAGCATGTGGCATGTTAGAGGAGTAAGTCATGGAGTGACAAGAGCCTTATCACTAAGGCCAACATCGCTGTCACTTGGGAGTATGTTTCTATTGATGGAGGGTTCCAAGGGGAGTATGCATCCTTTAATTTTGCAGACTTTTATGAGAATATTCTCATGGGAGGACGCATCCATGGACTTCACTTTCACCCTACTCACTAAGCATGGTAAGAAATGTATTTATGTACTTATTGATTATTTCATTGAGTATTTGCATTATCTCACCATCTATGTACAGTGCATT
This sequence comes from Pinus albicaulis, assembly GCA_034641835.2. Lineage (NCBI taxonomy): Eukaryota > Viridiplantae > Streptophyta > Pinopsida > Pinales > Pinaceae > Pinus > Pinus albicaulis. The sequence goes on along the minus strand of JAXQQM020081486.1, from coordinate 16,787 downwards.
GCTCCACAAGAGAGCAAGATTATTCTTGGGGTTCATCGTCATTCTAGGACCAACATTTATGATGGAGATAACACTTCTCTACATGACTTTGGACAAGTGTGTTGTCATTCTTATTGTACTCAGCTGATATACAATGCTATTTACTACCTCATAGTAGGTGAGAAAACATGCACAGTTGTTATCTTGTTGGAGGACCACTTGCCACATGGTGTTCTAAAACAACAGTTGGAAAGACTACACTGTATCCACTTGAGATACCATTGGTATCATCCAAAATTGCACATAACCTTCAACATTTTTTTGATTTGGATGCCATATGGTAATGAGGTGCCATTCATTTTGTATGGGATGGTTTGGGCCAGCAGGATTCATGACATTAGAGAGAGGACCTTTGGAGATCCAATCTTCTTGTTGCCACTTGAGGGCAACATTATTGCAGCCCAAGATCAACAGCTACTCTACACTTATCATAAGTGGAGAGAGGGACATCATGGGGTAGGCTATTTGGTCTACCATGATCAGTTATTCATCCCACCTACAATGCAGGAGCCAAAGGTGGAGGAGAATTTTCATGAGTTACCATTTTGGAGGGTGGCTCATTTGGTATGGGAGATTCACATGGGGATGATAGTTCCCAACATATATCAGATCTCATGCCTCAAGAAGGCCTCTAGACAACACATTTTTTCCTCCATGGGTATTTTATTTCTTCATGATGATAGTTATTTGAGATGCTCACCAAAAGCTAGCTTGCATATTTGGGAGGGGCAACTTGGAGATTTATTGATGAAACAACATCTTGTTCCTTGGAGCAACTTATCATATGAGGATGCTATAGGAGGAGGAGAGGAGGCTCTTCAGTTTTGTCCTTGCAGTTGCTTTAGGACAAGCAACATTTGGGAGGGGAGGACTGTAATATTCCTAAATTAGCATGCAGCTAATAGGAATATTGATTTTGCTTTTAGCACCTAGTTAGATGAATAAATGGGGGAAGAGACCCATAAATATCTTGAATAAGCATAAAATCCCTCTTGATGTGAAAATGGATCATTATAATAACTGGATCTAGCAATCTCATGTGTGAACAAGGACTAATGGATGTGGAAAAAGTTAAGTTTGACCAAGTCAACAACACTAATGTGGGAGGAGTGGATCATCAATAAAGGCAGCTCAATATGAATGTGGATTAGTTTAGACAACTATCTAAGAGCTGGATTAAATACCCTTAGGTGTGAAAAGGGCTGGATTAGGTTGAAAAGGTCAACCTTGACCAAATCAAACAACATTGTTATGGAAGAGTGGCATTGATGAAGGTACAACGCAGTTTTGGAGGGAGATTGATTGTGTGATGGTGGAAACCCTAATGAGTGGGAACCAAGGTGAGAAGGCTCACATTGTTTATAAGGAAGAGGATGGCAGCCATATGGGGTTATCTTATGAATTATATTTTGATATGTTTGTTTATAATTTTGCTCTCTTCAACTGTTTAGCTAAGATTGCTAGTGTTGTTTAGCACAAGGGTTTCCTGTTTAGGAAATTCCATCTCTTTCCTTGAGAGGCCTCTTGGGAGAGTCATGATCTTTTATTCCACACATCCACCATTCTGGCCAAGCTTCAGTCTTCAACTACGACGTAATTTATACAGAATATTGTGTTGTGTTTTAGGGTGTTGCAGTTGAGGGTTGAGAAACCCACTTTCTAAGCTAGTTTTTCATAGGAGGAAGGATTCCTTCTCTTGGGAGATCAGTTTGGAGGGTTCTTGAGCACATTTAAAATCTTTGGTATGAGGCCAATCTATTTCCATCACCTACAACGTAATTTCAGATCTGGAATTGCGTTATTTTGGAGAGTAGCTTTAGTGAGGGATCTTGTGGCTCTGTTGAGTGTTTTCCCGTGATTGAAGGGTTCAACCTTTCATTGGAGGAGACCTTGGAGTGGATCTGCATCAGATCTATGTTATTTCAGCCTCCTATCTTCATGTTCTTTAGTTTGCAGTGATTCTACAGTGCTTGGGTTGTAGATCACCATTTGTATTGGGTGTATTTCAAGAAAACCTTCCCAGGTCTTCTTGGATTTGTATAAAGGAGACTAAATCTCAGTTTTTGAGCAATATTGTTTAATATTTGAGCAGATATATTTATCTCTACAATTTATGAGTATAAACCCTCATTAGAATATGATGTCTCTTTATGCAGTAGTTTTGGGGTTTCAGTGTTTTTGAGGTATTCTCTGTGTGGGAGACTTGTTTGGCCCCTATATCATGATTTGTTTCTGATCTCCTATTGGATCTGAGTGTTATGATGTTAGATCTAGTGGATCCATGGATTGGTTTTGATTTTTATAGCACCGATTTTTGAAAATGCATTTTTCATGCATGTGTTGATGAGTTTTTCCATTTGGGAATATTAGGAAAAGGAAAGCTCAGCTCAAGCTCAAGGCAAGCATTGGATCTTTCATTTGTAATACCAAATCAGCTGGTGCTGAAGCTGATGCATTGTTAAAAAAAATGGGATTTCAACCAAATTTCACCTGGTCTTACGATCCACATGGCATTATTTCTGCTCCAAGAGTTGAATTGAAAACAACTTCATATAATCATACCTCCAGAGCAAAAATAGAAAAATATATGAATCAAGATCAATGGGTTGAAGGCACTTTTCAAGAGGCAGATGAACAAGTTCTTTCAACTTCTAATGTGAAAACCCCAGTCCATGAAAGCAAGTAGTAGAAAAGGGTCAGAGAAGAGCTTCCACTTACTAAAGAAATCATGAAGGAGTTCATCTTGCAACAAAAGAAGCCAAAGATCGATTCAAATTTACTTTAAGAAGGAGGACAACCATAGATAATTGATTTGGGAGAGACTGCAGTTTCTACATCAACAAATGTTCCTATGACTCTTCCAACATAATCACCTGCTATAGAACCTCTGGAGATCATCCAACACTTAGAATCTAGTTCTTATGAAGAACATAATATTTTCTCTAGATTTTTAGACATTAAGCATTAAAATCTAATGTATATAGTCAATTATGGAAATAAACATCAACTTCTCAGCACAAAATTCTCACTGACATTGATAGTGAGAAAGGAAGGATGCAAATGGAATTTTTGTAGGCAACAGTTCCTTTTCCTATATCTCATTCAAAATACAAAAATATTGTGTTTTCTTTTGATGTAAGCCAGATCCATCCTATTGATCAGATGGACATGTACAAACAATCTAGAGAGATTTTCTTTTCAACAATGACAACTAAAACTGTGTCACTCTCCAAACTCAAGACTGTGTTGTCAAATGTTTAATCTCAGCTCAAGATTGAGAAGCTCCCTTTCTTGGCCAAAGATAACAGACTTAAATCTTTGGGGGACCTTGTAGTCAAGGTTGGATATGATCCAAAAGACTGCAAAACAGTTGAAGAAATTATTAAGAAGAAGAATGCAGACATCTATGCTCTGCGTAAACAACTTAAATTTCCTTCAACTGAAGATCCACAAACAAAATAAATTGCAGAAAATGAATACAACAAGGAGGAAATGCTAAGATTGATCATTGAGAAAAACATTCAAATAAGAAAAATGGAGGAACAGATTGAAGAGTTGTTAAAGGAAAAAAAGCAACATAGGTGGCTACACATACATATACAACAGTTCAAACATATTCTACAAGTACAGAGCCTTCAAGATCATTGAAAACAACTGATACAACAAAGTTAACATAGGACTTGGCTATTCAGTAGCATGAACATGAGAATTTGCAACAAAGATTTTAGACTCTAGAATCACAGAAGATCATAAATGATACTTAATATATGGAGGAAATGCAAAAGTCACATAAGTTGGGAATCAAGGTTAAAGAGCTGGAAAGTGAAACTTTAATGGCAGGGACATTGGGTGAAGCTAAGCATAACATTTTGGAAGACATCAACAAATCTATGTCAGAGGTATGGCCATCCATACAGATAATTTTTTAACAGCAAGAGCTGATCACTAAGTGCAAAGCTGCCATAGAAGAACATAAAGAAAATCTCAAGAAAAAGCCAAGTGAAGCTACTGATATGATTAAGGTATTGAACTCAAAGAATAAAGAAGAATTAGAAGAGATAAACATACTGGAGAGGACTGCAACAATATTAGAAATCAATGAAGTCTTACAGAGGAAGAATTTAATCAACCAACTGCAAAAAAAATGTGAAGCTATTAATACTGTTGTTCAATGATTTCATACAAAGTTTAATGTTTTGAATCATAAAGGACTACCAGGATTGGTAGGTCTAGGTGATAAGTTCATTAAATTAGAGGATCATTGTAATAACTTATATACTATTGCAATGGATAAGTCTAAATATGCAAGTATTAAAGGACAGATTACAGGGAAAGCATATTTAGAGGCTTCGCAGTTTGATTTGACCATTCAACATTAAATCAAACATTTGTTCATTCAGAAGCCTAGTTTCGAGAGATATACAGAGGGTGATGCAATCTTTAGAAAGATGATAAGTGTAGAAATCGCAAGTGAAGAAAAATGGGATAAATTTTGTGAGACCATTGAGTAAAATTATGATATTTACAATATGCCAGCACAACAGATTTTCAAGGGCCCGGTCATCAACAACTTCCATAAAAAAAGGCACAGTCATCAACAACTTCCATGAGAACAGAGACACATCATCTATTTGTTTCCTTCTTATATTCTATTCTATTATTGTAACCAATTTGAGATATTTATGAGTTTTAGAAATTAGTATAAATAACTCTCATTACGAGTTATTAAGGGTTGCACCCTCGAATAAGAAATTTTTTGTAAGCAAAATTGTACAAGTTTTTTTATCATCAATAATAGAAGAAGGATTCTGAATTTGTCTCATACAACTTTGTTCCTTCTATGAGTTTTTCCTGTTTTCATTACATATTGTCTCTACATATGTTTAATTGTTATCAAGATAACTAGGTGAGATTAACTGTGTTTCAATTATATTACAATTCCTCCTGAAGTTATTATTAATATAAAGAATGATTTACTAAACAATTTGTTGATGTAAGTTCCTTTCATTTATAAATTGTCAGCATCTTGATAATGTTAAATGTATTCTGTTGAACTTTTAGACATTTTTTAAAGGTTTTCAAACTTATGATTAATTAAAGCATTCAATTTGAATATTTGGTTATCATATCTTCTTACATAAGTCTACTTAACCATTTACAAAATTTTAAATCACTGTGTGAGATAAACTAGTAGCCCTTAGTCTTATTTTCTGATATTATCTGAAAGATTTAAATAAAACTGTTTGCAAAAGTTATTTTATACACCGGTCATCCAAAATTCTAAAACAAAACAAAACATTATAGATGCTTTGGCATAATTATTGACGCCAATTATCTCAAAGGACAACATCAATTTGGTGCCGTTGTCGGGGAATTGAAATTGATTTGTTTTCCCTGGGAGAATGATAAAACCATATTCCTTTAAAGGCGATTAAAGTTTAGGTAGGTAAAAAAATTTCACCTAGTGACTTCACTGAACCAATGCTGGATCCTTCAAAGAATACCAGGTCTCATTCTTACTCTGAAATTGTCTTACCTTTATCAAATCCAGAGAGACTGGTAAGACAGACTTCTTCCAGAAGAAGACATCAAACCCTTTTTTCTACCCCTTAATAGGAGACCACAACAGTTCCTGATCCTCTCAGATCTAGACCTATTCCTCTAGAATTAGAAGATATACCTCTTAGAGTACATGAGTTAGTATCCAAAGGAGTGAATTTTCAGTTAGCCTTGTTAGTCCATTATTCGGAATCCTATAAATTACCTGAGGCACCTTCTGAATCTCCTATATCAGAACATGATTTTGATATAAATTTACATGGATTCAAACCTACTAATTTCACTTCCCCTGTCACATACTCTGCACCATCTACTTCACACCAACTAGAATATCTCTTTTCTTTTTATTCCAATCCTTTATTTGAGCACAAACAAGGAGAAGAAGAGGTTCAAAAGTTGTTCATTCAAACTCCTTTAAGATCCCTAAGAAGGTCTTAAATCTCATTTCGTTCTCCACCTCATTCATCGTCTCCTTCTTCCCCATATTCACCTTCAAACTCTACTTGTTCTTCTACAACCACCAATACTCAGTCTTCTATATCTACATATCCAAGTATGGTTGGTTTTAGACCAATTGTACAAGAAAAATAGCTGCCATATTACTCCCTAATCTAATTAATGATTTTCTTGCTGGGTATCTAAAACATCTCCCTAGATTTAATGGAGAAACTGGTTTGTCAATTGAAGATCATCTAGCAAAATTTCTAGATTTTGCTGATAACATGAACATAGAACATGAAAATGTTTATATGATATTGTTTGTGCAATCTCTAGAAGGAAATGTTAGGATTTGGTTTAGACAAATACTAGATCATTCTATTAGTTCCTAGGAGGAATTGACCAATATCTTCAACATTATTTGGGGAGTGAAAAAGGACCCTGTTTATTCCTTGACAAAATTTGAAGAACTTAAAAGAATTATGGTGAACCAATAGCCGATTTCATCAAAATATTTGATAAACTTTATCACAAGATGCCTCCTGATTGTAAACCTCCTGTAGTAGCAACTAAGGTTAGATTTTCAAAATCCTTTGAAGATGACTTTGTTGTCATGTTAAGATAGAGAACAACCCGAACCTTAGAGGACATGAAAACAAATGCTATAGAGGTTGAAGCAAATAGGTCTGCCTCAGCTAAGTTAAAAGCCAAAGTTGAAAAAGCCAAAATAAATTTAAAATCGAATCAAGGTGCTTCTTCCTCCTCTAAATATAAAAATGAAGATGCAAAAATAGATGAAATCAGATCACTCCTTAGAAACCTTTCAAATAGGATTTCTAAGATTGAAACACAACCTAGAACAATCCAACAAACTATTTCTAGACCCCAATCACAGATTCAAGGTCAGTTCAAAAAGGCTCCTCCATTAGAAATTCTTCAGAGACCAAACAATGATCAACAAGTACCTACACCGTTGTTGATTGATGACCAACAACCTAATGATAATACTTTATCAATCACTGAAGATATTAATAACATGGAAAATACATCTCTTCAGACTGCCATTGTTTCTATCCATCAAAGTCAAATCCCTCAATAAGACTAAGCGACTTCTCAGGTCTATAAATATCAAGACTTTTCTGAGTTTTTGATTGAAAAACTCAATAGAAGGTATGACTTAAGACCTAGTGCTAGTCCTGGTAGCTCCTAAAAACCTTGTCATAATTGAACCTCAAGTAAAAAATGCTGAAACTCAAACTACTTCTATTCAACCTCTAAATCAGTCAAGTGATTCTACTCAAATTGATAAAACTATATTGACTGCTTTTAATGTTGAAAAAGAGCTAGAAAGAGTTACAATTCCTATTCCACTTTTAGAACTTTCTAAAAACCCTAGATATAAGAGTCAAGTTTCAAAATGGATCCAAAAATCTAGTGTGGATGTTGAAGGAGATATTATTAGTTTGCAAAATGAAAGACCCATAATAGCTTTTGGTCCTAGTTTAGACATGATTGATGAATCTATACCACCTTTCTATGTGACTTTAAAAGTACATGACTCTTTACTATACAATTGTATGTTGGATCCTGGAGCTTCACACAATCTAATGCCAAAGGTTATTATGGAACAACTTAATTTGGAAATCACTCGAACTTATCATGACCTATACACCTTTGACTACAAAAGAGTGCAATGTTTAGGACTTATAAAAGACCTAGTGGTAACCTTACACCAAATACCAGTCAAAAGTGTTGTATTAGGCATAGTAGTGACTGATATTCCCCCTAAGTTTGGAATGCTTTTATCAAGATCATGTTGTGCCAAACTAGGAGGGAGTCTTCAAATGGACATGTGTTTTGCCACTATTCCTGTATATGGGGGAGAAAACCTTAGGTTATACAGGGAATTCCGATTCTTAAACACTGTATGCAAAGTAGATCAAGCTAGAAACCATCCCATTTATGCAGTTTACCAAGACTTAGTTGCTTCCAACTATCTTCAAATACTTCACAGAATTCTCAACTCAAAATTGAGGATGTAGTTGAAACTCATAAATATGTTTAAACTGACATTTGGAAACTTTTCTTTGATGGATCTTGCACTAAATATGGAGCTGGAGCAGGTATTGTTTTAATTTCACCTCAGAAAGAAATATAACTCAATCATGCAAGTTAGATTTTGAGGTCACAAATAACGTTGCTGAATATTAAGCTTTTATTCTAGGATTACAGTTTGCTAAAAGCTTAAAGGTGAAAAATTTAGCTGTCTTCACTGATTCATAACTTATAGTAAGACATGTTATGAATATTTGTCAAACAAAGCATCCTAGGCTCAAGTCTTACAGAAATGAAGTTTGGGATACAATTGAAAACTCCTTTAATGCTTTTAATATAACTTTCATTCCTAGAAATGAAAGCATTCATGCAGATTCCTTAGCTATTTCTGCCAGTTCTTTTAAGATACTAGACCAAATTCGAAATACAATACCAAATTCAAGTCAAATATAGGCCATCCATTTCAGATAATCTAAAGTATTGGCAAATATTTGAAGATGATGAACAAATGAAATCGTTTCTTCAAGTTATTAATGAATTTTCTGTCTTACAAATTGAAGAAGATAATTCAGACATACATGAGGCTACTAAAGAAAAATAAAACTCATATCTAAGTACAAAAGTAGTTGATCATGATATTATATAATTGTCAAATAATTTTATTCCCAAAGGACTTGTTCCCTTAGAAAATCTATTTGATCAAAATGATGTTCCTAGAAATCCACTCTCTACTTCTCGAGAAGATGATATTGAAGAAACTAACATTGGAACTAATGAAGAGATTAGAAATATTAAACATTGTGCATCTTTAATTCCTAAAATTAAAACCGAATACATTAAACTTCTTAAGAATTACAAAGATGTTTTTGCTTGGTCTTATGCTAATTTGAAAACTTATGACACATCTCTGATTGAGCATAAGATCCAATTAAAACCTGAAGCAAAACCCTATCAACAAAAACTAAGAAGAATGAATCCAATTCTACTTCCTACCATAGAAAAAGAACTTAAGAAGCTTTTAGATGCCCATATAATTGTCCCTTTAAGATACTCTAATTGGGTAGCCAATTTAGTTCCTGTCATAAAAAATAATGGTGAAATTAGACTCTGTGTGGACTTCAGAAACCTTAACGTATCATCTCTAAAAGATAATTATCCACTCCCAAAGATGGATCAATTACTCCAAAGGGTTTAAGGTGCTAATTGACTCTCCATGTTTGATGGCTTCTCTGGTTATAATAATATATTGGTAAATCCAGAAGACAGAGAGAAGATGACCTTTACCACACCCTAGGGTACATTTATGTATGCCAGGATGCCTTTTGGCATATCAAATGCAGGAGCAACGTTCCAAAGAGCTATAGACTTAGCCTTTGTTGGGAAGATAAACAAATTTGTTGTTATTTATCTTGATGATTTAACAGTTTTTTTTTTAATCAGATCAGAAACATTTAAAATACTTGATGAAGGTTTTTGACAGGTGTAGAAAGTTCGGAATACCTCTCAATCCTAAGAAGTCCTTGTTTGCCATCAAAGAAGGAAAGTTACTAGGCCATATAATTTCAAAGGATGGAGTAGTAATATATCCCAAAAGGGTCTCTGCTATTCAATCATTATCATTACCTAGAAATAAGAAAGAAATTCAAGCCTTTTTAGGAAAGATTAAATTCATAAGAAGATTCATCCCTAACTATGCTGAAATAATTAAAGACATTATAGATATGCTAAAAAATAATCATGAAGTTAAATGGACCATTCCTGCTAGATATGATTTTGATCAAATAAAGAAGGCCATCTATGAAGCTCCTACCTTAGCTAGTCCAAACTACTCCGAGCCTTTCAATATATTTTCCTTTGCTTCTGAAACCACCCTTGCTACTAACCTTTTGCAGGAAAATGAATATTATCATGATAAGCCCATAACATTTTTTAGCAAGGTCATGCGAGATGTTGAACTCAAGTATGATATTATTGAAAAACAAGCCTATGCCTTAGTTCAAGCCCTGAAATCTTTCAGAATGTGTGTCCTACACTCTACCATTATTGCTTATGTTCCTAGCAATTCTGTAAAAAATGTTCTTACACAACCAGAGAGTGATGGAAGAAGAGGAAGATGGATCACTCAAATCCTTGAGTTTGACCTCACTATAAAAAACACTAAGTTAGTAAAAGGACAAGGTATAGCTAAACTGTTAGCTGAATCCAATTGCAAAGTGTTAGGCATAAACTCTGTTTTTGAAGTCTCTGAGAAGCATACACAGGAATCTTCTTCAAATTTAGAAAGGTAGAATCCATAAGAACCTATTGATCAGCGGTTGTCATTGATGTCAACCCAAGCAGCACCAGGGGCTAACCCAATATTGCATGGGAATTTTTACCTACCAAATTAATATATTCTGGGTCAATAATTCTTTTTATGGTTTCTACTTGTCTAGATGTTTCCGTTGATATATGGCACGCCATGTAATTCTTCACGGTTTGAGAGATATTCATGTTTGAAGTTTGTACCCCTAGTTAGTGGGCTAAAACCCCATGGGGTTGGGGCATGGGTCATTGAAAAGTCATAATTAATATTTTTTAAGCTCCTAAAATCCCTCCCACGTTCACTCTTTGAAGCCCCTCTCAACCTAAGCATTTATAAATATTGTGATCCTCATTTCCTCCTCAGGCAAGGGATTTCGCCATCTGAAATAGGTCATCGTGGAATTTTCGCTCTAACTTTTATTCTATGAAGGTTCAGAAGATGAAATTTTTATGAGGCGAAGCCTAAATCCCGAGGAAGCTGCTATAAAAAATTTCAGATCAAGGTGCACAATATTTTTGGAGATATGATCTGTGGAAGTCAGGGTTTTTGCGGGCTCCTAAAATTCATCTCAAAGAAGTGACCTTGGTAAATTCGTCATAACTCTCTCTCTGAGTATCGGATTGGAATTCCGTAAAAAGTGATGGATAGTGCATAGTCTGTTTTTTTGCTCTATCAATTTCAGAGCAAAATAAAGAAACAGTGACATGTGGCACGCCATACAAGTTCACTTTGCTGAAACAATCCATAATTAGGGCATTGTGAGAGATTGGGTATAAATATCTCTTGAAGATTCCAAATTGGGTCAGAACTATGGCATTGGAAAGACGACTCAGAGGAATACTATAGGACCGAAAATCAGATATTGAGGATCTAAAATAACAGAGATACACCAGATTCAATATCGAGCTCCTAGAAGGCAAGAAAAAGCTAGATCATGTGTCGTCAAGGGTTGCAAAGGACCATAATTTCTATGGTAGCAAAGCAAAGCAAGGTGCAACATAGGGTAGCATGACAAGAGCAGCAACCAAGGTGCATAACAGTAGCAATAAGTTCATCATATGAAGTCTTCAAGTGGGCAACACTGCATACAATCATTGTAAAGGTATCATTGTACTTAGTCATTGTAAATACATTATTGTACAAATTGTACTAGTGTCTATCTGCCAAGGGTTGAAGAGGCGATGTTGGGAGGTCTAGGATCATCATTAGGTGGTTGTGTCAAATTTGGGGTTATGGTCTAGTATATCTTCTTCTTCTACATCATTCTATATCACTGTAAAGTGGACCATTTTCCCTGGTACGGGAGTCCATTCTTCTTTTATTCTTCTATAGGGTGGTAGGGTGGTGCTAGCGTGAGTTGTAGCTCATTGGGTGTTGGGGCATCCGTTTAGTTGACTGCTGAAGAATCTCGGGCGTTGGAGCATCCATCCAATGGGAGTTGGAGAAGAATGCTTTTCTAGATTCTAGGAAGTTGTAGCTTTATTTTCAATTGGAGTTGAATATTAAAGAATTATTAGAAAAGCATTAGGTGGTTTTTGTCCCGGAGTGGGTTTCCACCTTAAAAACTGTGTGCATTTGTGTTCCTCTTGTTTGATGCTATCATTGTACAAACACTGATAATAATTGAAGATTAACTAATGCTCTAATTGAAAGAAATACTGATTCACCCCCCCCTCTCAGTATTTCCAACAATTGGTATCAGAGCTTGGTTCCTTCAATAGCAGTTTAACAGCTGGAAGGAGGTCATGGAGCATACCAAGAATGGTGTACCTATGTTCAATGAAAATAATTATGCACTCTGGAAAGGAAGAATGGAGGTCTATCTCTTGGCGCAAGGTTACGAAGTATGGGACACTGTTCAAAATGGATTTACATCAACCGCGGATGAACAAGGTAAGAAGAATTTGGTAATGATGAAAAAGCAAAGAATATTATTATCAGTGGACTTATTGAATCTTCTTATCATAAGGTGTTGGGTTGTAAAACTGCAAAAAATGTATAGGACAAGCTTGAGAATATATATGCAGGTGACTCAAATGTCAAAGAAGCAAAGCTTAAAATCTATAGAGCAAAATTTGATCAACTCATAATGAAAGAAGATTGCAACATTGCTACATACTTCCAATACGTTGATGAAATAACCAATACTCTGGAAGGATTGGGAGAGCCAGTTGACGAGAAGACTATTATAAGGAAGACTCTTAGAACATTACTAGGGAGATTCAACCCAAAGGTATCGGTCTTAGAATACAGTGAAAATCTGGACAAACTCAGCAAGGTGGAATTACATGGGGTTCTCATAGCATATGAAATAAGACTTGATGAAGAAAAGGGTACTTCAAATCTAGAAACTACGTTCGTTGCATCTAAGAAAACCAATAAGGACAAACAACCTTCAATTGAAATGACATGCACCTGCAAGTGTGAAGAAAAGGGAGATGATGGAGAAGGTCTTTCAGATGAAGAATATTATTACTTTACGAGAAAACTAAAACTTGGTAAGGGAAAATTCAAAGGTAAACTTCCATTGATATGTTTCGGTTGTGGTGAGGTTGGGCATTTCGTAGCAAAATGTCCAAACAAAAGTGATGGAAACTCAAAAGGAAAGAAAGGCTTTAAGAAATTCAACTAGCAAGGCAAAAAGAAAGGATCCAAAAGGAACTTTCTCTCTAAAGAAGATAGCTCATCATCCGATGAAGAAAGTGACAGCAAAGAAGAAGCCAATGAGAAAGTATTGTTTATGGCCAAGCACAATAAACAAGAAGTATCAAACAATGAAGAAGAAAGGTTGACCATAGAAGAATTTTATGAGGAGGCAATCAAGCTTATAAAACAGCTCAATGCTGAGAAGATCCGTTCCAATACTCTTGAAGAACAAGTTTAAGGTCTCAAAATTAAGGTTGAAGAACACAAATGTATTGAAGAGTCACTTCAAAAGAAGTTGGAAGAAAGCAACCAAGAAAGGGAAGCATTAGAAGCCGAAGTAGTCTCACTCGTAAGGAAGTGAAAAAGGGAAAACCTATCCAAAACTATGCCAACAACTCCAAAGCATTGGAAGAACTCATCAACAATCAACGATCTTACAACGACAGAACTGGCCTCTGTTACAAAGAAGAAGAAGCAGGACCTTCTACAACAAAATACAATGAACCTATGAGATATGACATACATGTAGACTTCATTGGACAAGATTCACAAGCACATCCTTGGAAGATGATTCCTCGACGAAGATTTTCATCCAGGTACCAACATATTTTTCATGGCTATTGTTATTCATGTGGAAAATTTGTTCATAAAGCTGTAGAATGTTGCACGTACCCTAGGAACCAATACAATTCCAAGAGATTCTTCAAATATGAACCTCCCAGGGCTCAACGAAACATCAATAGATTTGAACATTTAAGAAATAATATGAAATGTTACAAATGTCAGAAATTTGGACACATAGCTAGAGACTTCAGACTTAAAAATCCTCCAGAAGAATCTTCAAAGCCACATAATGAACAAACATGGAAGAAGAAGAAGACTGATAATTGTGCTCTCACTCTCAAGCCTCAAAAAAATAAAGATGCGTGGTATGTTGACAACGGTTGCTCAACGCATATGACTGGAGATAGAAGGAAATTTGTATCTCTGAAAGAGAAGAAGGATGGAACCATATCCTTTGGAAATGATGGATCTTCAAATGTTATAGGATCAGGTGCCGTCACTCTTGGAAGAAAAGATGTTATAGCCAAGAATGTTCTATTGGTCGAAAACATGAATCACAATCTGCTCAGTGTTGGACAAATGTGTGATCAAGGACACACAATGCTATTCAACTCCACAAAATGTGAAATCAGGGAAGGCAGGTATGGTAAAATTGTGGCTATAGCAAGTCGAGCTCCAAACAACATATATGTTCTGGATGAAGCAACTAAATCATGTCTACTGGGTAAAGAAGATGAAAGCTGGTTATGGCACAAACGAATGGGTCACATAAACTATGACAATATTTCCAGGATAAGAAAAAAGGAAGCAGTACGAGAAATGCCGAAAATCTCAAAACCTTCCAACACACTATGTGAGGCATGTCGGCATGGCAAGCAGACAAAAGTCCAATTTAAAACAAAAGAACACTTTGCATCACATCCATTGGAATTGATACATATTGATATATGTGGTCCTGTGAGAAAAAAAGGCTTAGACAGAGAATTATATTTCATGTTAATGATAGATGACTATACCAGGATGACAGCCATCAGTTTCCTAAAGAAAAAATTTGAAGCATTTGAGTGCTTTAAGATCTACAAGGAGTTGGTTGAAAATGAAACTGATTTGAAAATAAAGTGTTTAAGATCAGATAATGGTGGAGATTTAACTTCCAAATTATTTCATCAATACTGTGACAAAAATGGAATAAAAAGGAAATTTTCAACAGCACGAACACCTCAACAAAATGGAGTTTCTGAAAGAAAGAATAGAACCGTACAGGAAATGGGTAGAACAATGTTGAAGGACTCAAAATTGGATGAAAAATTCTGGGTTCAAGCAATTGATATGCAGTGTTCATTATCAACCGAAGTCTTGTCAGAAATAATTGCAACAAGACTCCATATGAATTATAGAAAGGAAAACTAGCTAATGTAAAATATTTCAGAATCTTCGCAAGCAAGTGTTATATCAAAATATAAGATCAAAATTTGGGTAAGTTTGAATCACGTGTTGATGAAGGTGGTTACTCACGCAAAAGAAAGGCCTATAAATGCTATAATATAAGATGAAAACAGATAGTGGAGAGCATAAATGTTACATTTGACGAACATGGTGTTCTAGCGAGTAATGATGAGGATCTAGAATCTTTGAAACTTGAGATAGAGGCTGAAAAAGACACAGATAAAATTGTAGAACAAGAAGCAACTATCAACGAGGAAGAAGTAAATAATGATCATCAAGATATACCAGAACAACAAGAAGAAGCTCCTCCAAGTAGAACAAAAGAGTGGATTCAAAAGAACCATCCATCAAATCAAATCATTGGTGACATAAATGAAGGTCGACAGCTTCGTTCATCACAACAAGCTCGCGTTGCTTTTCTAGCAACCTTTGAGCCTAGTAGTTTTGAGGAAACCAACCAGAATGATCATTGGGTAGCAGCTACGAATGAAGAACTGGATAAAATTGAGAAGAATAACACCTGGGAATTAGTTCCACGACCAAAAGATAAAAATGTCATTGGGACTAAATGGGTGTTCAGGAACAAATTGAATGAAGATGGGCAGGTTACCAGAAAAAAAGCAAGATTGGTTTGCAAAGGCTATGCACAAGTGGAAGGAATTGATTTCGACAAAACATTTGCACCAGTTGCCAGAATGGAAGCCATCTGAATGTTTCTCGCCTATGCATGTTCAAGAAAAATCAAAGTCTACCAAATGGATGTTAAGTCAGCATTTCTGAATGGAGAATTAGAAGAAGAAGTTTACATCGAACAACTTGAAGGTTTTCTACTATCAGAAAAAGAAGACTATGTTTGCAGGTTAAAGAAGGCTCTATATGGTCTCAAGCAGGCTCCCAGAGCATGGTATGCTTGTCTTGATGGATATCTACATCAACAAGGGTTCAAGAAAGGTATTGTTGATAGCAATATTTATGTACAAATAGATAAATATAATTTAACAATCGTTGAGGTATATGTGGATGATATAATATTTGGTAGCAATGATGATCGACTAAGTAAGAAATTTTCTACAAAGATGCAAAGTGAGTTTGAGATGTCTTTACTTGGTGAGCTGACATACTTCTTAGGGCTTTAAATATCTCAGCAAGAGAAAGGAATATTTATATGTCAAGCCAAGTACATCAAGGAAATGCTCAAGAAATTCAAAATGGAAGATTGCAAACCCGTCCTTACTCCAATGGTAACAGGTTGCAAATTGAGCATAGATGACTCATCTAAGGATGTGGATCAGAGTTTGTACAGATCTATGATTGGTAGTCTTCTATATGTAACAACTTCCCGACCAGATGTTATGCAAGCAGTTGGATAAGTAGCAAGATTCCAAGTAGCACCAAAAGAATCACATATTATTGCCGTCAAAAGAATTCTTCGATATCTAAAGGGCACAAAAGAATATGGCTTGTGGTATCCCAAGGGTAACAATCTCATTATTCAAGCCTTTATAGATGCAGATTGGGCAGGAAGCATTGATGATCATAAGAGTACTAGTGGAGCAGCATTCTATCTAGGTGGTTGTCTCGTATCATGGTTGAGCAAAAAGTAAACTTCAATCTCATGATCTACAACGGAAGTAGAATACATTGTAGCAACATCATGTCGTACTCAAGTCCTTTGGATGAAACAAAATTTGCAAGATCTTCAAGTACAATTCAATGAGCCTATTCCCATATTCTG